>CABHPR010144154.1:0-23749 GCA_902168415.1 Peromyscus melanophrys
ACACACACACACACACACACACACACACACACACACACAGTAACAGTGCCTATTCCCTGGGAGTTGTTCCTTGGAGTCTTCTCTCTGCCTGATGTTCTGAAGTCTAAGTGATTAATGGTATTAACTGTGAAATCATCTTTCTTTAGATTTCTAGAACTGAGAACATTTTATAGTCTCAGATACTACATTTCCTTTCTTCTTTAGTCCTGTGCAGGAACTAATATGAAGCATGTAACTTGATATGAGGTCTAACTCACAGAAAAGTAGTATGTTTATGGAAACAATTACGGAAACTGTTTCCAGGGGGCCAGGGACTCTTGGTATTCTAGCCGTAAAAGAGAGAGAGGGAGAGAAAGGATAAGGCTCTGTGGGTAGCTGCCCAACTGTCTCTGCACTTTCGTCCTTTCCCTGTGTAAGCCCTCTCGTGTATTTGGATTCCCAAAGATGGTCTTACTTACACAGACAATAGCCCCACCTGTTCTCGGGAACCAGCATTGAAGAAACTTGGTTTTCTCCCAACTGTTGGCTTCTGAGCATCGACTTGCAAGCAGTGAGCAGATGGACTTGAGTGTGTTAACAACCAGAAAGGAATCACTGGTTCTGGCAAAGGTTCGAGTATTTTTTTTTTTAAGAAAATAGTTTAGTTGTGGATCATTCTTGAATATGAAGAGATCCTTTGGTTACCAAGTTACAATTACAAGAGTTTACCATATATTAAATTGCCCCAAACCATCCTATTACTCTAAACACTGAAGACTAGTAAAAATATTCTTTAATCTGAAACCTATTCCTTTCTTTTGACTCTTGTTCAAGGCTCTAGACCAATTTAATCAATTGATGCCTAATGGGCAAATGATACAATGGAGACTTTTACAAAGCAATGTTAACATTAGAACGTTCCTTAAATTTTGTTTTACATCTTTCAATAGGCTTTTGTTCTTTTCCCCCTTCTTCCCTCTCCACTTCCACTTGCATAATCTGGGCTCATATCCAGTCAGTCTTGAAGAAAACTCTGCTCAGCCACCTACTCCCCAGTGCTTACCATGTGTGACAGTCATTTTCATACACTCTGTGACAACTTCTATCTTCCATGTTACAGTGCTATGGAGTTATAAGGCCAATAATTTGTGCACACATAATAGGAAAATTTCTACACACACTCACACACAAACACAAACACATATACACACTCATACACAGACACCCACCCACCCACCCAAACACATACACATACAGACACACAGACACACACACACACACACCCCTCTCCAGAAACAGCCCAGTTTGGTACTTCTCTATGCACCATTCAGTAAGGAAGCCATGTGGAATGCTAGATATTTTTGGTGCCAGAGTTCCTGTTTGACATTAAAATCAAATGTTTTATCCAGATTCAGCCTACCTACTATTCGCTCCAGTTTTATATCTCCTAATACACAATCTTGGGGATTTTGTCATTGTGTGTGTGTGTGTGTGTGTGTGTGTGTGTGTGTGTGTGTTGTGCTAGAAGTTGGCAAAGACAGATGGGCTCTATACCATTGCTCCCAGGAGTATTTGTTAGGAAGGTTTAACATCTAAAACTATTGGTTTTTACAAACTCATTAGAAAGGGCAGCAAGAATGACCGAGATATCAGAAAGGGAAACACAGAACAAAGCAAAAAACAGAGAGGATCTCAAACCTTACCGGCATGCGCTTGTTGCCAGTTTTAGCAAATGTGCAAACGTGCAGCACGCCTGTTCAGATCAGCCTCCCCGGGTGCCTCTTCGGCCCGGCCAGGTGCATGCAACCTCCCTTCGCCTTCCTGCTCTGCAGAACTGAGCTCTATTCTGTGCCCGTTTGGAGAATTCCTCGGACATAGCTGAGCCACACGGCTGATGCTGCCCAGGCCTGAGAACAGTGGGGGCTAAATCGTTTGTTTAACTCTCCGAACATAAACTTGGCACGAGGGTAAGTTACCAAGCAACTGCATTTCCGACATAAAGCCTTGGAGCAGCCTTTTCCATAGATGACTGAAAGTTCCCAGGATGAATTCATTCCTAGTCTAGTAAAGCAAAAAGAAGGAAACACAAGTGGCCAAGAAGGGGGCAAGGAGAAGAAAGCCCAAAGGGTGGAAGCCGGGAAAACAGGAAGACACGTAAAGGGGGGCTCTTGAGTGAGGGGTACAGGCGTCCAGAGAGTTTAGCAGTGGAGGATAGCATTTGCTGCAAGACCTCAGACTTCTTGCTTTTCATTTAGTGTGTAGAATTTTATAGAGTTTCTCTATGTTCCAGCTCCTCACACTCACATCAGGTATATGTCTGTCACATGATCAGGAGAGCAGGAGGCTGGCTGGCTTGGCAGTTTCATGGAGACAGACAAGGAGTAACTTGGAAAACTCAACATCTTGGGCAGCCATCCCCTTTTCCCCCCAACTTTGTGTCTGTCATGCATACAATAAAAATATTGTTTGTGGAGAATTGTAAAATGGCAATAAATCAACGAAAACCCAACTTGTCGTTTTATTAACACCACAACTAAAACTCAAACGCCCAGAATCGCTGGGATTTGAGTATGTACGTCAGCCTCCAGCTCCTTAGATCATGGCCCCATCTCCTCTCTTTCAATTTACTTAAGACATCGTATTCTACATAGAAGTCAATTCAGACAGCCTCCAGTTCCAATGTCAATCCTGACACTTCTGTGACTTGGCAACAGGATCAGTTCTAGGGTCCTGATGGATTGAAGTCCTTCCTTCCTCAGAGCATCCAGAATTCTGCTTAAGTAGTAGTTTGCAAACAACGTGAAAGAATGCAGACAGGCGCTCTGGCAATTGTGTTCTTGTATGTGGATACTTGGAATCTGATGTTTAAAATGTAAAACTGTCATACACAGTGCAAGCTGTAAAGTGTCAATTTTGCTTGGCAAATGCGAAATTATAGATTAAATGTAGCATATTTCACTGCATTTAAAGAACGTTACTGTTGGAATTTAATCTTTATAAATTATATTTGTTGTCAGATTTGAAGATGAATCAAGAGAACAGTTGCGGTGACTGACTAGTCACGTGATTATCACAGAGACCAATTACAAGCTGGAGGAAGGTTTTAAAATGACCTGTTCTAAACCTGAACGTGGTTCAGAGATCAAGGCGCCTGCCACCAAGCCTAACAACCTGAGCAATCCCCGGAACACACAGTTTTTGTTGCTTGTTTTCTTGCTCTTTGGGGGGCCCGCCACCCAGCTCCCAAGTAAACATACACAGAGGCTTATTGCTTATGAATGCCCGGCCTTAGCTTGGCTTGTTTCTTGCCAGTTCTTCTTAAATTATCCTGTCTACCTTTTGCCTCTGGGATTTTCCCGTTCTCTTCATTCTGTAAATCTTACTCTTACTCTGTGGCTGGCTGTGTAGCTGGGTGGCTGGCCCCTGGAGTCCTCCTCCTCTGGCTCCTTCTTTCTTCACTCCTCCATCTCTTTTCTTCTTCTATATATTCTTTCTGCCTGCCAGCCCCGCCCATCCTTTCTCCTGCCTTGCTATTGGCAGTTCAGCTCTTTATTAGACCACCAGGTGTTTTAGACAGGCACAGTAACACAGCTTCACAGAGTTAAACAAATGCAACATAAACAAAAGTAACACACCTTAAAATAATATTCCCCAATACACAGTGGAAGGAGGGAGCTGAGTCTGACAAATTGTCCACTGACCACATGCACACTGTGGCATGCACATCCCATATATGTGTGTGCGCACACAATCAATCAATCAATAAATGGCATGTACTGGGTATGGGTATGGGGATCCATTGCCTGTAGTATCCTCTGGCTTGTGATGGAGCCTAGGGAAACATGGCCAGAGCTGAAAAAGGAAAAAGATGGGGGCCAGGATCCCACCTCTACTTCCACACAGTCTGGTTTAACATCCTCTGGCTTTGATCAAAGTCCACAGTCCCTTCTGAAATGCTCTCCACAGCGTTCTTCCCTTCCCTCTCTGCTCTAAATTATGGTAATGAAGTAGAATAAGATAGAAAAACCAATTATTAGATACTGATTTACGATTGATTTAGTGACTTCCTTAAAGCACTGCTTGGACTGCCTGTTTGCCAAGCGTGACTTCACTTGCTACCAGGAACAGAGTGACCTGGAGAAAGAGCTGAAACAAGAGGCCATTGCCCTTAACAACCTGCTGACTGCCACATATGCTTCGGAAAAATCTTGCTTGCTTGCCTGGCCCACTTTGTGGTTTTAGAGTATAAAAATGAGAATACAGACTGGATCTAGCATTGGAGCCTTTTAGGAGCTGCCCTGGCGTCAGTCACCGGTGACGGCTCTCTTCTGCTCTCGCTGGTGATGGAGTGTTTAATTCCCTTCTTACCAGTTCAGCCCAGGGGCTCAAAGGACCTGCCCTTAGCTCTTACAGGTCCCAGGATCCTTCAACATCCTTTATATTTTCCATGTGTCCCGCCCACGTCTTTATAAATACTTTAGAGTACAACTCTAAAAATGACCCAGTTTTATACACCAACTATTTTTTCCTGAGATCCTCTGCACATATATACATGCAGTTACATATATAATTACAGTTCTTAAACCTCATTTTCATCATAAGTCTTTATTACCCTAACTCTCAATGGAAAAGTCCCCCGCACATTCGAAGTCCACAGGCACTTTGTCTCTGGGGAGCACCTGGCATTCGTCGCTTAGTTATGATCAACTATTTAAGGAGGTGTGGGCCAATGTCATAGGATGGGCATTTAAATAAATCCGCTGCAGCACAGCCTCTAGAATCCACCCTTCCTTCTTAAATCCTTGCCAGACCAGGCAGGAAAATAAAATCTGAAAAACTGCGACAGTTAACACAACCCTTCCCGCCTCCAAAGCCACTAGAAAAAGTGGAGCTTAAGAGTATGCCAGCCAAACCTCGACAAATAACCTAGACATTCTGCGATTAATCAAAACCTTTGATCATTTTTAGAGGCTGAATCTCAATGCTAATGGGCAGAATTAATTCCAGGCAGTCTGAACTTCATTCCGACCCAATCCCCTGCATGTCACTTCATCCTTCTCCATGGTAACTATCTCTTCAATGATGACTAAAAGACTATATTAAAATTTTAAATAAAAGGTATTTGTTATTAATGTTTTAAAATGTAAGGCACATTCATTGAAATTCAAAGACTCTTGCTCCCCTGACCTTATATTTAAAATGACCTGAATATCTTCATAGTGTGAGAACTTGACCTCTGGCTGCCAAGCAAAGTCACCCAAGAAAACCCAGAGAGAGAAACCACATAATCTTCTACAAACAATTTATCAGTCTGACCTGACCCCGATGTGGCTGGACAAAAGAGAATTCAGTGGCAAATAGGACGCATACGCGACAATCACCATGACTAATCTATATTGATGAAAATGGGAGCCACAATTGAACAATAACAAAAGCAATAGCAGTAACAGCTAACATCTCATGCCCGCGCTGTGTGCTAGGCAGTGATAAGTGTTTCTTATGCATTGATTCATCGAATTCCTAGAACAACGCCCAGAGTTAGATTCTTATTGCAATCCTCAATTCACAAGTCAAGAAACTAGACTCAGAGTTCGAGTCCTTTGCCCAAGGCTGCACAGCTAGTGACAGAACTGGAAACGAGCATCTGACTCTACGTCTGCCTCTCCGACCACCACAAAGCCACTGATGGAACCTGGGGATACAGCACCTTTAATGGTGCACGCTACAATCAGCTTAATCCTAGTGTATGAGTTCCACTTAATATCTATGCCTCATTCACAAAAAACTTAAACTGAATTATCCAAAGGGAACTCTTATTGATATAATATTTGTGAGGTCAGGACAGCAGCACCAATAACTTGGGAAACTGTATTATCAGGAAGAAAAGTCAATTAATAAGTCATCTCATTAATTCTGAGCACTTGGAATGGAGTCAAGAATCCCTTTACGGCTCAGCTGACAGTTTCCAATCCTCTCCTCAGAAAAGACCAACTTTGCTTTCAATTTCAGGGAGTCACAGGAACTGTGATGCTGATGCCTATCAAGACCAGCTTGATCTTACACGAGAAAACACTCTTCTAGATAAGATTCTGAGTCTACAGTGCTATATACTTCATGGGAAAAATTATCCAAATCAACTAATATTTATTGAACGCCTGCTACATATAAAACCTCTGTGGAGAATGTAAGAAAAAGAGAGTCTGTATCTTAATACATATTGGTCCCTGCCTTCAAAGATCTGTATAGTCAAGTGTACAAAATAAAGAATAGAGCATTGAGAAGTTGGCTCAGTGGGTAAAGTGCTTGCCACCCAAGCATGAGGACCTGAGTTCTAGTCCCTAAACCCATGTAAAAGCTGGATTCGATGGCACACATTTGTAATCTCAGTGCTCCCACAGTGAGATGGGAGGTAGAGATGAACAGAAGCTTTGGGGCCAGATACTCCGCTGCACAAAGCAGAAAACAATGAAGAAAAGGAGAAGGCAACAAGGACTGACATCTGTCTGTCTTCTGACACAGTTCATACACATGGACATGCACATTCAAAGAGTAGAGGTGTCAAATTCTCTAGATGCTCAGAAGAAGGAAATTATTATTTATAGTGTGAGTTGTCAGGCAAAGTTTCAAAATAGGATTCAAAATGGTCTAAAGGAATGAATATTATTAAGAGGTGATGAGAAGAGCAGTTTACATCAAGAAATGATAGAATCCTTTGTTTTAACATTTACCTGAGCTTTAGAGTTGAAAACCTTAACTCTAAAATTTTGTGTGAGGCTATAGATTTAGCACAGTTGGTAAAGTACTTGCTTAAAGTATGCAGGATCCTGGGATCAATCCCCAGCACTGAATAAGTCATATGGTGATGTATGTCTGTGATCCCAGCACTCAGGAGGAAGAGGGAAGAGGATGAGAAACTCAGTGCCGTCATACACTACACAATGAGTTGGAGGCCAGCCTAGGCTATGTGAGACTAAAAAGACAGTGGAATAAAACTATAAGTTAACTATACTTATTAAGAACCTTATTTCCTACCAGATAGCAATGTTCATGCCACATCAGTACCAATCTGCTCACCTCAGCACAGTGATCTGCAGGGAGAATATCACATAACCAGAAGGCCCTGCCCATCACCACTCTCAGAAGCCAACCAGAACAAACTGCTGACCTTGATGAGCATGGATACCTGTCAGTAGAAATTGACTTGAGGTTACTAACTCATTTCCCCATGACCAGAGAAGTCAAAATATAGAAATTTATTTTGATTCCAAGGTGGCTTTGTATCTCCTTAGAATCCTGTGAACGTCTACCCTTTTCCTTGAACTGCCAAAAGCCCTTGATGCTCTGAATGAAAAAAAGCTCTCCAATTTGGGATTTTAAGAAAGGAGGTAGAAAAAAATCTCTGTTCACTTCTCAGACTCCATGTGAAGACGCTGAGCTGGGTCGGGTCCCTGGAGAGCAAGTACTCTTTCCATTTTCCTTTTAACCCTGGTCACGATTCAGGATTTGGGGATTTACATCATACAGCCAGCCCTGATTCCAGCTGCAACTCTTTCCAACAAAACCATGGCACACAAGGACAGGGCCTATTTGAAATTCTGATAGGATCAACATTGACTTGATTGGGGGACTCTGAAAATCAGAATTCAAGTCTGAAGGAAGAGCGATCAAGTTACTAATTAACTATGGTTTCCAAAAACAATAATGTGTGACAACATGAGGGAGAAGACATCCAGGAAAAGTGTCACCATGCGTTCAAACAGAAAGGGATCCTCCTGCCTCACAGGTGCAAATGAGAGGCAGGCTTAGCACAGTTGTCCCCTTTCAAGGGATTCCAAATTCTCGAGTGTTGCAGCATATTCTCGGAGACTGGGTAAGGCTGGGGGTGGATAAGAGAAAAATGTCAATGGAAATTAGAAGTTCAAATAAAATAAAGGAAAAATGAACTTACGTGTATAGGTACCTACAGCTGGTGACAGAGCAGGGAATAAGATTAAATACACTAATGGTGGCTGTATCATTTCAAATATTTGGTCTCAACAGAAAGCCTGAACTCAAATTGTGTGTATATATATAAATATATATTGTATGAGGTAATATATATACACACATATATTATATATATTATATATATTACATATATTACATATATTACATATATATATATTATCTCATACAATGAAAATAACCAGATAGGGCAGAGCCTAGCCAAAGAGCAGCTGGTAGTTCTACAGCCCAGGGTTCTTTCGGCTTTTCCTTCATCCTCAGGATGAAAGCAGGATGCTTGTGGTAGTCCTAGCAACATGACAACATCTAGAGGACAGCCAGAACTACTTCGTCCTCTGTTCTTTCCGGGAATTGAGGAACCCTGTCTTGGAAGTTCAGAGCAGACTCCCCCTCGTGTCTCCTCTGACCTATTTCTACCACATGCTCATTCATAAAACCAGTCACAATGGAAGACCCAGCGTTACCACGACAGCTTCACAATGTGGACCTCAGACCATCAGCATCCACTGAGACTCACTGCAAGAGAATCTCCTGAGGTGATCAGCAACCTATGTTTTCACAAAATTTCCAGAAAAATCAAAATCACTTGAGTCTGTAATTTATAGGTGTAAAGTGGAGTGGGATAGATTTTAGATTCTCAATCGCAATGACTGGATACTGGTCATGAAATTAGCAACCAAGGCACACCACGACCATTAAGATGACTTTAATGAGCACTTCTTAGTGCTTATCCTTCCCTCCCTTTTTTATATTTCTTTCTGAAACCAGCTACATATCCTGAAATACTCCTGCTACCACACACGTGAATGTGGGTCAGCTTTAGCTCAAGTGGCTACTTCCTCAGTTCAAAGACCTGAAAATTCCGCATAATATATAATCAATAATTTTTGTAAATATATAACCAAACTCTCAGGAACAAAACTCCCAAACGTGTAATTAAAAAAAAAAGAAAATTTAAAAACAACTACTCAAAGTCCCGTTCATCTTGAGGCCATCACTGGTGTGTGTCAGTAACAAAGAATCTTGTATATAAATTTCTTCAATTTATTTATTTATTTTACATTCCAGCCACAGTACCCCCTTCGTCCTCTCATCCCCATCCCTCCCCCTCCCCACTCCCACTCCATTCCCACCCCTCATCCCCTCCTCCTCCATTTCTGTTCAGGAAAGACCAGGTCTCCCATAGGTATCAACACAACATGGCATATCAAGTTGCCATAAGACTAAGCACCTCCCCATGTATTAAGGCTGGGCAAGGCAACCCAGTATGAGGAGTAAGGTCCCAAAAGCTAGTAAGAGAGTTGGAGACAGCCCCAGTTCTCACTGTTAGGAGTCCTACAAGAGGACCAGGCTACACAACTGTAACATACATGCACAGTGTCTAGGTCAGTCCCATGCAGGCTCCCTGGTTGTCAGTTCAGTCTCTGTGAGCCCCTGTGAGCCCAGGTTAGTTGATTCTGTGAGTTTTCTTGTGGTGTCCTTGACCCCTGTGGCTCCTACAATTCTTTCTCCCCTTATTCTGCAAGATTCCCCAAACTCTGCCTAATGTTTGGCTGTGGGTCTGCGTCTGTCTCCATCAGTTGCTGAATGAAACCTCTCTGACGACAATTGAGCTAGGCACTGATCTCTGAGTATAGCAGAATATCATTAGGCATCATTGAAAGAGACTACTGGAAGAGGGCGCATTTCAGGGTCAGGAAAAACCTGGCCCAAGGGAATCTCCCAGGAATCTACAAGGATGACCCCAGCTAAGACTCCTAGCAATAACAGATACAAAGCCTGAACTGGCCATCTCCTGTGACCAGGCAAGAGTTCAAGTGGAGGGAGAAAGAAACCAACCTAGCCACATAACCTTTGACCAACAGTCTGTCCTGCCTATGGGATGTGCTGGGGTAAGGGTGATCCAGAGATTGAGGGAGTGGCCAACCAATGACTGGCCTACCCTAAAACCCATACCAGGAGAGTAAGCCCATCCCTGTTACTGCCTGGAGTACCAGGACCCACAGGCTGGATGACCCAGAGAACTAGAATAGACCAAACATGATTGGAGAGAAAAACAAACAAACAAAAAACCCAGAGATTCTTAAATTGTTCTAGGACCCTTGAGGGCTACTCTCTTTAAGACCAGGTAGACTGGAAGCAAAATCCACTCATGAGAAGAAGCAGCAAGAACCTTCTCTTAATCAGGGGTGGGGTGGGGATTGGGGAAAACACTCATGAGAAATCATAATACAAGCCTGTCTTCCTTTGTGGGTGTCTGGGGCAGGATCTAAGCTCCATACATGGACAGGTAAGCAGAGGATTTAATATAAGAAGGACCCCTAGGTGTTGCTGCTGAGGTCCTGGCTGAGGACAACAGGATGCATCCTATAAAGACACATCACAACTCAGTCCCAACAATAAATGCATAATGTCAGTGACTTGAACACAGGCTAGAGAATCTAGGGAAGACTGAGGCTTCTCCTATTAGTCTGGAAAACATTTTTATAATATTGCTGTTTAGGTGGAGAGTTCCCAGAATGCCTGCCTTGGGTGGAATGTGAATCCTACCCCTAACACGACATGAAGATTTATCCCCATTTCTTGCCATAGATGGTAAGACAATGGGCAACTGCTGAGTGCTAAATGATGCTGTTATTTTACAGTACAGGAAGAACATGTGATGAAATATTTGTGAATGTCCTTGCTTTGCAGAGCCTCTTTGCTGTGTTTTATCATCCAGCTTAATAGTTACATTTTATGCCATTTCACAGCATAGTCTAACATTTCTCTGTATACCATGCTGCATTCAAATTTTTGCTCGTCTGAATGAGTCCTTTCTATCAAACTCACAGCTTTTTTGCTGTGACTCTGTCAAGAAGGGATGTTTCCTTTAAATTCATTTCTAATGTCTTGTAGAAATGCCATCTACAAAGAATACCACCACTAACTTGCACCAAATCAAAGTGTGATTCCAGTTTTGGAGAAGTGTCACTAAAAACAGCCAACAGGTTGGCAATTACTGAACTTTGAAAGAGACCTGAGGACATGGCTTGGGTAGCTGGAAATCATAACGCTATGTCAACCACGCCCATCAAATTTGCTGTCTCCATCTCCGTCCACTCCTGGCTAAGAGAAGTGCCACTCCTTCAGATTCCTCCGGGCATTCCCAGCAGTTTGAATCACTTAGTCAAACCTGCTGGCAAAGAAAAGCAAAGGGTAACTTGAAGGCCGAGAAGCCCTTCTTCTTCACCCGAGTGAGAACTGACACCTGGTTTAGAGGGAGCTTGGGATGAGGGGCTGTGCTCTGTTAGTTTCTGTTATGTTCGTGTGACAAACTATCTGAAGAAAAAACATATCAAAGGAAAGATCTGGACTCAGTTTCAGTGATTCCAGTCCAGGGTCAGCTGTACCAGGCTTTTTCTTTGGGACCACCAACCAGCTCCTAAATCATGACATGGAGACTTCTTATTAGTTTTGAATGCTTGGTCTTAGCTTAGCTCTCTTCTGGCTAGCTCTTTTAACTCAAATTAACCTGTTTCTCTTTATCTACATTTTGCCTCGGGACTTTTTACTTTCTTCTGTGCATCTTACTTTCACTGCTACTCGGGTCTGCTGACTGGCCTCTGCCTGGCTTCTGGCCCCGGTGTCTCCCTTGTTTTCTCCTCTTCCTTCTCTCGTTTCTCCTTTCTTTTTTGAGCCTAGAGTTGTCCTCCTATTTATTCTCTCTGCTGGCTAGCCCTGCCTATCCTTTCTCCTGCCTAGCTATTGACCATTCGGCTCTTTATTGGACCAATCAGGTGCCTTAGGCAGGCAAGGGGAAACAAATGCAACACACCTTTACATAATTAAACATACACATCCTTACATCATTAAACAAATACAGCATAAACAAATGTAACATGTCTTTGCCTGGTTAAAATAATATTCTACAACCGTCAGCTGGGTTCCATTGCTTTAGGTCTGGTGCAGAACCAACAGAGCAGTGAGAGGACATGGCAGATGAAAACTGCTTTGGCAGAAGGAGCAAAGACGGGGCCAGGAACAAGGTAACCTGTAAAGGCACACCCCAGGGACACTCCTTTCTCCACCATGGCCCTACCTTCTAATATCCCATTTGGTGATGAACTCATCAATTAAATAAATCTACTGATGAAGTCAGCAACCTCACGGCTGATCGTTTCTATTCCCCATCAGCAGGGGACCAAAATTTCAACCCAGGAGTCTTTATAGCCATGCCATAACCCAACCACAGCAGAGCTCCCCTGGGCCACAGGGAATCTTCATGCTTGCTGATTCCTTGCATTTGGAGACAGCTCGCTGGATCTGGGACTACTGTTTGCTGCTTGGAAAGAAAACATGGAAGTACTCATTGTCCTTGTCCTTGTATATAAATACCAATTATGTGTCTTATTTAAGAAACAGTTATTTGTCTGAAAGTAAACTAGATAAAGGAGAGGAGGTTCTCTGCCCCTGAAGAGTGATAGCTTGTTATTTACAGAAAACACGGGTGGTCTCTGTGATTATAAACTTGGAATTGATGAGGGAGAAAGGGGGGTCTTGAAGGCAAATTAACATTGGCAAGCCAGTAAAAGCTTTGGCAGAGATTTACTATATTCTCTGCTTCCTATAAAAAGCAGACAGTGTACACAATGACCAGTTTTCCTATTCAGAACCCTAAGACTCCAAAGAGGACTTTAGTGCTGCGTTTTTCTTAACAGAAATGTTGCTGGAGTTTCTTAGCGATGAGGTAACTGTTATTTTTACAGTCATCATCCTGGACTATGATTGGCATACCTGTATTCTACTGGCCCTTACCTTAAGGGTCTAACCACAGAAGCCCGGCAGACAGCACTTCCCATAGAGTGACTTAACCAAGTGCCATTGAGCAATCCTGCTCATGCCTATGGTGAAGGACAGTAGGTAGCACAGTCATACTCCTCCCTCGTGGTTATACAGTTCATTCGGAAAGGAAATGAAAGGCGTCTTGGCGGAGTTCCACTTTGTGTTCTCACCCTCTGTTCCTGCTGCTGTGAGAAAACATCAGGATAGAAACAGCTTAAGGGAAGGTTTACTTGGTTCCCAGTTCAAGCATATGGTCCACCGCGAGTCTGTGAGACATCTGGACATGTGGCATCCACAGGCAAGAATGAATCCATGGTGAACAATGAGTGCTTCTACCTGGTACCCCTTCATTTCACTCAGTCCAGGGCATCCACCCAGGGAAGAGTGCTGCCCTCAGTGGGTTCTCCCATCTCGGTTAATGTATAGCCAGAGGCTGACCTAATCTGGATAGTCCGTCACGGTATGACCAGAGGCTTGTGTTCTAGGTGAGTCTAGATCCTTCACGGTGCCAATCAATGTTGATGTCACACCTGCCTAACCCTTTTGAAGGGCTCTGCTAGGGAAAAGCTGGAGCCCATTTCTTGGCACCAGCCTTGATGGTCGTAACATGCCAGGCAGCCCTGTTGGGAGTTCTCTGTGGTGCTAAGAGCCACTCTAAGCAGTGGTTCCCTAAGTCTGGTCCCTGTACCAGCAGCATCAGCACCATTGGGAGCTAGTCAAAAAAGGCAAATGCTTGGGCCTCATTCAACTCTTCTAAAGCCCTGAGATTCGACCTTGGGAATTTAAGCCTTAACAAGTTCTTTAAGAAAGCGTATTCAAGAAGCACTATCTAGAGCAGGTACTGTTCTGCTTTCATGCCTGACTAATTTATTTCCTTGTGCTCTGTTACCACTGTCCATCTATTCAGTTCTGGACTTGGGGTGAGCAAGGCTCCCGGAAACAGAAGAAGATGTCCTGACTTGTGCCGGGAGCTGCTCTACAGTGAGCGCGCTGTTAGCAGACCCAGCTTTACACGCACAGCTCACTTCATCCCACGATGGTTCAGAGGCTGAATTTTTTTTCCTTCCTCTGCCTTTAGCTCCTAAGATGGGTACATTGTCAATCTTTAATATAAAAATAAGCCTATAACTGCAGGCCAGTAACTGCTCCTCTGACTAAAGCTAGAACCAAATTTAGGGTAGATCTACACGTTTCCACTGACTAGACCAGGAACTAAGGCCATTACAGCAAGAACAGACTTGAAACATGACAGCTGTTCAGGAATAGCTGTCAATCTAGGTGTATGTATTTATAGAAAAGAAAAAAATCAAAGATAATTCTTATGCGGTGTGAACATAAATTTCTTCAAAACCCCCTATAATCCCAGTATTTGGGAGGCTGAGGAGGAAGATCATGAGTTGGAGGCTAACCCATAGTGACCTCGATGGTGCTTGGCTCTATCTGCCGTGTGTATCAGTGACCTACCATTTCCTGAGGTCTAGCACTTGTTATTTTATAATTTTTTTAGATTCTGATACAACTGTTTCAATTAATACTCTACTCCATGGACCATATTATGGGCCTTTATTATAAACACATGATCATCGCACTCCTTGGGGAGCCGAAGACGTTTGCCTGAAACAGGCGCAGAATGTATCCCCTGTGGGCTAACACTCAGCACATCGTGGGTAGTCTGTGAATTTTATGAATGGAAATGGTAGAACATGACCTTGAAAGAGAACACCAGAAAAACTCTTCCCAAAAAACCCACCAAATTGCCTTCAGTTCCAGGCACTACCCTACAAGTTCACTTTAGTGAACACTGTAGTACCTACCCATTGCCAGTTTCATTCTGAAATGGCAGAATCCATGCACTCTGACAAGTATTATAAATCTAACACGTATGTCAGTGTTTGATGGATGTTATTGACTTAACATATGCAGTAACTGAAGCCCAGGAACCAGGTTGAAGGTGCACATTCCCTGCATGCTCTCTGTTCTCCTCACAGAGATGATGTTTTTTTCCTCAATTCTATGTCTTGCCCTTTTATTTACTTATATATTCATATATATATGTATATATATATACATATATATCATAGTTTGAATTGAAATAATAATTTTAAATGCATGGGAAAACAAGGGATTTATGACTATTTCTTTAGAGAAATATTCCTCTTTGAAAATTTTTGTCATATCCAGAATAATAATAGCACATAAGAGAGCTAAACTTATCCTTAAATCTTGTTGCTGTGATCTTTGTTCTTAATTTTCTTTTAAAATGTTATTACATTCTATCTGTTTTGTGTGCGTGTGTGTAGGCACAGATGATACCACACACAGAGATCACAGGACAGTGGGAGTCGGTTCTCTCTTCCCACCATGCGGGTCTTGGGTTCAAATGTAGGTCCTCAGGCTTGGAGACCAATGCCTGTCCCTGCTGGGCCATCTCCCAGTGCCTCTGAATTTTAACTTTCCATTTTTCCTAACAAAACAGTACAACATAGTACAAAGGAACCCAATAAAATTTTCACCTACCTTCCTAAGATGTTAACATCTTATATATCCATGTTACAATTGCCAAAACCAGAAAATAAGTGTTGAAAACAGTATCCCAAGCTTCAGATTTATTCAGGTCCCTCTAGTGACCCTTTCCTGGACCTTTAACATTCACTCAGATTATATATTTAACACAGTGCCTTGGATACTCCACATCTCAGACAGTACTTTTATGACCTGTTAGATAATGATTTTCAATTTTGTTTTGTCTGGTGATTTCTTATTATTAAATTAAGGTTATAAATTTTTACAAAAACATCAGAGAAGTGATAGTGCATCTTTCTCAGGTAATATCAAAAAACATGCAAAGTCAACATGTTTCATTATTGATAATATTAACTGATTTGTGTCTATCGGTTCTAGAATCCTAATGATACTTATAATTAACACAGGGTGTCAAAATGATGATTTTTCTATTTCTATCATTTTTCTACATTTATTAATCTACTATACAAAGATTTTCTTTTTCTCCATTTTTTGTAGATTTTAGCCCTATGTACTCATGGGTATTTATTTTATTTTATGAATCATTACTGCCATATTTAGTTTGTCAATCAAACCTTTCAAACTGGTTAGTGATGTAATAGACATACACCTCCTATGTTCTCTTTCATTAAAAATTTTATAAAAGTGTTTTATGTGTGCTGGTGTTTTACCTCCAGGTGTGTCTGCACATCACTTGCATGTCTGGTGCTCATGGAGGCCAGAGGAGGGAACAGATCCATGGGAACTGGAGTTACAGATGGCTATGAGCTGCCATGTTGGTGCTGGGAATTGAACCCAGGTCCTCTGGAAAAGCAACCAGTTCTCTTAACCATTGAGCCAGCTCTCCAGCCCCTTCCAATAATTTTATACTATCTCCATTGATTCTAGAGCACATGCACATTTTCTGACATAACAAGATGCTTAGATTCCTCTGACAGTCTTCTTTTTGGCCTTGGTCTCAGAATCAATCATTTCTCAGAGGTTCCTTTGCTTTGGGAAAAATGTAGAAACCGAAGTCTGGGCTGGGCAAGGTGGTACACACGTGTCATCCCCCAGCAGTCTTGGAGGCAAGAGTAAGTTTGAGGACAGAGCAGGGCGATACAGGGAGACCCTGTTTCAAGACACACAAGTGAGAGTAAGAAAGAGGGGAGGGAGGGAAGAAGATGGAAGGAGCTAGAGAAACGGGCTGATAATGGCTACTGGGTTCTCATTGATTGCAGGCCTCCTCAGGGGTCAGAACTAGGAATTCGAGCACAGTCGTATCTATTTTGTTGTTTGCCTATACATATTGAAAACTATAAGTTCACATTGACAGATCCAGTCCTGCCTCATCACCAGAGTCACTACAGCCCTACCTCCCTCCTTAACACTTCGTTTCTCTGTGAGAGTATTGGTTGTTTTGTTTTGTTAGAACAGGATCTCACTCCTGGACGACCTGGAACTCTCTATACAGTCCAGGCTGGCCTTGAACTCACAGAACTACCCCTGCTTCACCAAGATGGTTTTTTTTTTTTTCCGAGACAGGGTTTCTCTGTGTAGCTTTGCGCCTTTCCTGGAGCTCACTCCAAGATGGTTTTTATTACCTGTAATCCACTTACTTGCTTGGTCTAGACTATCCAGGAATCATTTCAAAACTGCTAACCAACACATCTTTGAAAACAAGTTGTCATTTTAAATAATGTTACTTGCATGCTGTTCTCTTAGTCTTCAGTCTGTAAAACATAATCAATACAGAGACAACTCCAAACATTCTCAGCTTCATTTCTACTTCCTCAACTTATTGATCACAGTTATGTTGTTCAGGTATAACAGACGCATTTTTTGCTTTTTGTGTCTATTTGGGATTTCTCATCTTGGTGTTTTTTTGTTGTTGTTTTGTTTTGTTTTGTTTTTGATTAAGTAAAACATTGCATGCATGTTTCTAGAAGTCAGACCACATAAAGACATGCTCAGAGAATCATGTTTCCCTTCCTGTCTTCTCTACTTCTCCCCTCTCTCCTATACAGCAATCTCATTCATCCTGGTCCGTGCATTGCTGGGGGATGTCTTTCTGTATGCTGTGAATATATATGTTGTCCCCATTGGTTAATAAAGAAGCTGCTCTGACCTATGGCAAGTCAGGATATAGCCAGGCAAGAAATCCAAGAGAGAGACAGGAAGAGAAAGGCAGAGGAGACGCCATCCCCCCATCCAGAGAGCAGCATGTAATGGCACACAGGTAACACCACAGAACACATGGTGACATATAGATTAATAGAAATGGGCTGAATTTAGTTATAAGAGCTAGCAAGAAGCTTGAGCCATAGGCCATACAGTTTGTAAATAATTTAAGCCTCTGTGTGTTAATTTGGGTCTGAGTGGCTGCAGGACTGGGCGGGACACAGGAAAACTTTCAGCTACAGTGCATCTGCATTTTGTGAATGTGTACTTGCTTATTTGCATATCTTTCTTACATGAAAGACACCCAATACAGTCATTTACTATTTGTTTGTTTGTTTATTTATTTATTTATTTATTTATTTATTTATTTATTTATTTTGGTTTTTCAAGACAGGGTTCTCTGTGTAGCTTGGTGCCTGTCCTGGAGCTCACTCTGTAGACCAGGCTGGCTTCAAACTCACAGAGATCTGCCTGGCTCTGCCCCCTGAGTGCTGGGATTAAGGTGTATGCCACCGCTGCCTGGCCTTACACTTTTTTTTAAAACTGTGGGGCACCATATTAATTCACAGAGATCATAGTTTAAGTCTTTTGATTGGGAGAAGAAATTTTCTTCAGAAAAGTAAAGGAAAAGTATATTGCAGCTTATTCAAATTCTAGACTATTTCAACTAATATTTCCTAGAAGGAAGTGTTTCTTAAAATGTCAGGGCCACAGATAAGGATAGCAAAATGTGACAGGATTTACCTTTCTGTGTGATGAATAGCTCCTTACTCATCTACAATACAACATCTCTCAGCACAACATTCCAGGTAGATTTTAGGGTACTCTGTCATTTCTAATATCTCTGAGCTGTATTTGCAATGTGTAGTAATTTATTAAACTATTGGGGTTATTTGTTAATCACTCTCTAAGTGATTGCAACTCTGAGTTAAGACATTCGGCAGAAGAGAGGTAGATAACAAAGTGGAGTTAATGATATATGTACATACCCAGGCCATGTGCTGGGAAAGCAGGGGAGGTCAGTGCTGCCTAGGAGAACAGGTAGATTCTCTGGAAAGTCTGTGTTTGTTACAGATGTTACTGAATGATGGCGCACTGTTGACGATAGCACTGCTACTGCTTTGCTAATGGAATGGCCTGAGTCTGAGGATGAACTAAAAGAAGCAGCCCTCATCTGTGGGGATGTAACACAACAGATGATTTCAAGCTCTGAATTACTATAACTCAGTGGATCCTGACTCTGATCCCATTAATGAATACTCAGTCATGATGAGAAAACCGTAAGGCACAGCCAGAAGAATCAACATGTTGAGTAGACAACTAAGATCAGCAAGCCAGAATGGAAACGGAAGGGTACAAATAACAACTCAGCTCCCACGTCATAAGCTTCCCCAGGGTCTGACGATCGTGAATGCAGAGTGCTGTGCTGGCAGAGACAGTGTTCCAAAGTCCTCAATTCAGGCCACAGCTTCACCTTAAAATTATCTTATTTCTAGACTAGTGCTTCTCTACTGTTTTCATTATAACATCCTTCGGGTGTTCTTTTACACATACTTTTTAAAATAATCATTCCATAGTCAATGTACTATCACAGATACTATAAACTATGTGTGTATATATATATATTTATATACACATATATATATATGGTACTATGCATTACCATATAGTATATCTGTGGTATAAAATGTTTAGGTGTATTATACATGTATAAGAGTTTATGTTATATATGTATATGTTTAATAGTTTATATTATACATGAACTATATAGTTTATCTCTACTATATATATAAAACAGAGATTTTGACTCTCCATGGGTCAATTTCTACCTTGTTGAGGTTGTAGGCTTTAGATGTCATTTGTTTGTCCTGGTTTTTGTCAACGTGACACACGTGAGTGTCATTTGGGAAGAGGGACTCTCAACTGAGGAAATTCCTCCATTGTATTGATCTGTAGGTGAGTCTGTCAAGCATTTTCTTGATTAATGATTGATGTGGAAAGGTCCATCCCCTGTGGGCAGGTGGCCCTGAGTTATAGAAGAGAGCAGACCATGAGGAACAGGCCAGTAAGAGGCACTCCTCCATGGCCTCGGCTTCAGTTCCTGCCTCCAGGTTCCTGCTTTGAGTTCCCACCCTGAATTCCCTCAGCGATGGAGTGTGACCTGAGAGTCACAAGGTAAAATAAACCCTCTCCTCCACAACTTGCTTTTTGTCATGGAAGTTTATCACAGCCATAGAAACCCCGACGAAGACAATATTTGAACACTTTCCACTCCAAAACGAAAATGAAAAAAATATATGAGAAATAACCAAATGAGTTTCACGTTGCTGAGAAACAAATAAGAGAAAAAGTAAAAGGATGAAAAATAGGTGACAACTGAAAATTGAAAATACACTGTAATTCAAGTATGAGGCAAGAAAGGAGAGTTTGTGTGGAAGACTCCGAAGAGGTGGGAAATGGCCACGGGGTGAAGTCAGTCTTTGCCAATGCTGAACCTCATACCTCACTGTAAAAAGAAAACATTTTCAATGACAAGCTTCCTTTCGCACTCTCCAAGGGTAGGAAAGTACTGAGTGTTCCAGTTTTAAACCATAGGTTAGCTATGCCACTCATGGCCGTAAGAAAACGACCAGAGAAGAAGGACTGTTTCAAGGATTGCTGAGATTGGCCCCACAGCAAATAAACTGGGAATGAGGGACCCATTTGTCCGCTGTTTGAACGACGGTGGATTGATCAGATGAGCAGCTTCCCCTTCGAGTAGCCTTGGTGTGCATAGAGCAGCTGGGTATTGAGTATTGTCACCTCCACTCAGAGCTGAGGAGGAAACGCTGGCCTTTCCCTCACTAATGATCTGTCTCCCTAGAAACAAACGCCAGTAAAGAACGGGCTTAGCAGCCTTGTGTGAAACCAAACGGTACAGCCAAGCAGGAATGGAGGGGACAGGGCACACTGAGTGCCCGGCAATCTCACTAAGCTAAGCTGTGGATCTCCCCAAACCACCCTCCCTATGCAGCAGTATTTCACTTTAAGGAATGAGGAAACCATCGCTTAGAAAAGTACCCTGACTTCCCTGTGTGGAAATGGAGTGTACCATGTGGACTGAGATCCCCATCTACTTCTGAGACTCATATCCTTGTCTTTCATGGCTCTAAAATCTGCCTGTCATCCCCTGTGGTCCTTTCTGATGTTCTCATGACACTCTGTTTTCCTCATCGTTTCTTCACACTGCACTAGTGTGCAAAACCTGCATATTTCACACCCCCTCAAACACCTCCGGTTGGCTTTCTCCTAGTTGGGGCCTGGCTGGCACTGGATTGTTCCACAATCAGACTCCATAGAATAGTTAAAGGCATAGATAATGTCCTGCTACAAAAGGACACGTGCCGGAATGTCATGCTTCTCACTGGCAAGTGCCTTGCACCACAGGATATAAATTCTCCTTAGTTCCCTCGCTTGTTCCCAGGCCTCACCACCTAGTCTTGTGAATAGAAGAAAAGCATCCAAGTTCCTGTCTTGGTTCGTTCGTTCTTTCCTTCTTTCTTTCTTTCTTTCTTTCTTTCTTTCTTTCTTTCTTTCTTTCCTTCCTTCCTTCCTTCCTTCTTTCTTTCTTTCTTTCTTTCTTTTTCTTTATTTTTATTTTATTTTATCTTATTTTTGAGGCAGGACTCATGTAGCCCAGGCTACCCCTTGAACTCCTTACATAACCTTGAGCTCCAGTCCTGGGATTATTGTCTGTACTCCCGTGCCTGGTCTATGAAGTACTGAGAAATCCAACTCAGCATTTTGTGGCAAGCACTCTACCTATTGAGCTACATTCCCAGTCTTTTGGGGATGTGTTTTCTACAGAAAGTAAGTAAAACTTTTTTTTTATTTAGCTTGATAATATGTAAGATTTGCTTGCAATGTTTCATTGGTGTTTGTAAGGACTTTTGCATAGACATCATTCTATTTTTGTTTGAGATCAACTGAAAAAATTGAGCAGAAAATACACATGCTCCTGCTGCGCTGTATGCTCAACCTGCCCAATTACCCAAATCCCTCCCCGGAGTGGTCCATTTGTTATAAACAATGAGCCTACATCTTCACATCATTACACCCAAGCCCACAGTTCACACTGCAGTTCATTCCTGTGTATTCATCCTGCACTGCATTATTAAGCAGCATGTTTTAATCTCACACAAGTTCTCTGTGCACCACCGATCCATCCCTCCAACCTTCCAAGCCTCTCCCACCAATATTTCTCTTACCACCACCGCCACCACAGTGTTGCCCTTGCTGTGTGATTTGGTTGAAATTGTATGGTAGGAATCCTTTTCTGACTGACTGGCTTCTCTCATGTTCTAATGTGCGTGTAAGGTTCCACACATCAATTTATGGTTGAAGATCTTCATTCTTTTTAACGCTGAATAATATTCTTTAGTCTGGATGTATAGTGGCTTATCCGGCCATTCATCCACTGAAGGACATCTTGGTTGTTTCTAAGTTTGGGCAATTATGGATAAAGCCAATATAAATATTTATGTGGTTTTTATGTGAGAAGAGCTTTCAGTCTCTTTATGTAACTGCCAAAGAGGGCTGCTGCTGAGTCATCCGAGAAGAGTATGTTTAGCTTACCAAGAAGCGGTGAAACTCTCCTCCAAAATGGTGGGACTATTGATCATTTTAACTGAAGTGAGTGACAGTTCCTGTTGTTACATCTCCTCATCAGCATTTGGTGTTGCCAGAGTTTCAGATTTTGTTCATTCAGTACGCGTGCTGTTTCTTAACTGCTACACTGGTGGAATACCCTTTATTTCAATTGCTTGCACTTAGAAATGCTTCGCATTTTGGATTTTTAAATTGTTAAGCATTTGTACAAACAAATCCAAGTAACAAATCAAGAGTATACAGGAAGACCCTCTGTTCTTGTTTCTTAGTTAATAAGATACAAAGTGTATTTCTAAATGAAATGTATTTTATGTATACTCATAAATTTCATTCACAGTCAATGTTACAGCTAAGAAGTGGAGCATTTTAAAAAATTAGTTCTACTTTCCACAATGCATCAGCTCCATGCACATAATAAAAAGCAAGCCAACCTTCTTAAAGGGCGGTGATTATCTACACTCTCTGATGTAGAAAGAAAGTCACAGCATACTGCTGAATTACATATTCAGACAACCGAGAACGTCCGCTCCTGACAATAGAGATAAGCAGGGTACAGACTCCTCTTGCGAGTCAGAACAACAAGTACCTGGATGACATATATTAACACATTTTCTGCAGGGCTGGAAATGAGATGAGGCAAATAAAAGAGCAGAGGAAGATTTGAGGGAACACTTCTGTTTAAGAACAGCCTTGCGTTTCACGCTTCTGTGGATGAGTCCTGTCTCAGATACTGTCTCAGCTCTTGTCTTTAGATATTGGACCACATAACTAAGATTTCTGGAAAAGGAAAAATAAATTTAGATCAACTCTATAGTAAATGAGCCCAGCTTTCTCCCTGATACAATTTCCAGACCGTGGAACGGAGAGGTAAGCCAAATATGGCTGCAGGCAGACAGAAATGGAAATACAATTTCAGAGCCTCAGAAAGGGATGGATGTCAGAGAAAACATTTGAAAACATAATGAAAAGTTTTCTTTCACGTATAGAAAATACATATTCACAAGACAGTTAAATAAAACTCCAAGCAGGATAAACATGAAAATCTCCCAGTGCGCATAATGAAATTGCTGAAGGTGATGTCAGAGAATAAAATTAAAGTCACTCGGGAGAAAAAGAAGATACTCATGTAACAAAAAACAAATAAAATATGGTTATAGGTCTCTTGAAAGGAACTGTGCAGGAAGAAGACAACAAAATGGCAGTTTTAGCCAGCCAAGAGGAAAATATTAATACTGTCCATTTAAAGTGTTATGTCCCCTGAAAATGTCTTTGAAAAATAAATTTGGTTTTAGGCAAAAAAAAAAGCTAATAAAAATTATTACCAGCAACCTTGTACTGTAGAAGAGTTTAAAGAAAGTTTAAGCAAAAGATAAATAATACACAATGCAATGTAGATCTACAGAAGATGTGAAAAGCATCAAAAATGAAATTATGTGGCATACAGTTGTTCCTCAGTATTCTTGAAGAATTCGTTACAGGATCTCTCCCCAGATACAAAATACCATGGTTGCTCAAGTCTCTTAAATGGAACACTGTTGTCTTTGTATGCACCTTACATACTCCTGGTGTGTGTGTGTGTGTGTGTGTGTGTGTGTGTGTGTGTGTGTGTGTG
>CABHPR010144155.1:0-10980 GCA_902168415.1 Peromyscus melanophrys
TAAATAAATGAATGCAATTTAATAAAAGGTTCCTTAGGAAAAGAGCCAGGTATGTTAATGATCGCCTTTAATTCCGGCACTAAGGAGGCAGAAGCAAGTGGGTCTTTGTGAGTTCAAGGCTAACCTGGTCTACATAGTGAGTTCCAGGACCACCAGGGATACATAGTAAGACCTTGTATTTTTTTTTTTTTAAAAGGCTGGGCAGTGGTGGCGCACGCCTTTAGTCCCAGCACTCGGGAGGCAGAGGCAGGAGGATCTCTGTGAGTTCAAGGCCAGCCTGGTCTGCAGAGCTAGTTCCAGGACAGCTATGGCTGTTACACAGAGAAACCCTGTCTCAGAAAAACCAAAAAAAAAAAAAAAAAAAAGAAAGAAAGAAAGAAAGAAAGAAAGAAAAAAAAATCTCCAAAACAACAACCAGTCTTTTACCTTTACCTTACTATGCTCAAAATACACTAAAAATACTATACTTGGGGTAAGAAATATGGATTTGGAAACTCTATCCACAGTTTTCCATTGAGTTGGACAGAGTAAAAAGTTCTGCTCATTTCCACTTGCATAAAGTTTCAGCTAGGAATTAATATTGAATGCAGGATCTTTGTGACAGACCAGGATGACTCAGATCTATTAGCAACATAGAATTTGCCCACATGTTTGCTGATCTAAAACGTGTTAGCGATTTGCCAAAAACTGAGTTTCTATAGCTGGTAAAAGGTGATATCGGTAAGATGGTAAGTACCGCTTATTGGTTATGCGGTCTTAAGTTTTAAAAAGCGTATGTATTTCTTTTAAAAATATTTGGTTTTTCTTATTATTTTTAGTTATGTGTTGTGTGTGGATATGAGTGTACCAAGTACCCTCAGAGGTTGAAGCGGGGGCATCCGGTCTGGAGTCACAAGTAGTTGTGAGCTGCCTGATACGGAATTGAACGTGGGACATCTGCAAGAGCGGAACTTACCCTTCAGTGCCGAGCAAGCTCTCCGCCTCGTTTATTTCTTTACTTGTTTGTTGTGTATGTGTTCATTTGTGCTGCGGTATGTCAGTGTGGAGGTCAGAAGACTGCTTACTGGAGTCAGGCCTCTCCTACCATGTAGATCCCGGAGGGAAAACTCGGGTCACAGGCTTGGCAACAAACACCTTTACCTGCTGAGCCATCTCACCAGCCTTTGCTTCTGCTATCTTCATAGACAGATGAAATATGTATGTGTGATTTTGTGATTGCTGAACTGGGAGGAAAAAAAAAAAAAAAACCAACAACCAAGGCTTTGTGCTTCAATAATCACAGGCGACACACTGAGTGGGATTCTGTTAAATACCCCCCTTTCTTTCCATCTTTTCTTCAGAAAAGTGGGTTATTATAAGACAGTAAACATAATAGGCTTTACAATACCTGGAACTTTAGTATGTGGTGTTAGAGCAGAAACCATAATAGTCCAATGTAATGAGGTTGAGTTGTGCGTATTTTTCCAATTTGAGTCATTTGCTTTCAAAGCTATTATTTCACCCTTACTGATAACCACTCTAAAAAAAAAAAAATACCATTAACATCCACTCACTTTTTCGGGTTTTGAACAATTTTTTAATCCAACAAGCTATTTTACCTGACATAATAGATGTGGTCTCGGCCAACAATCTTCATTGTTAAAGCGTCCAATGGCTTTTTAACAATGATATGAAATCCATTGTGTTCCGTTTTCTTCCTAAGACAGTAATGCCCTGTAAAGCACTCCAACTAGTAAGGTACACAAGGTATTGCTTTCATAAAACAGTGCTGGCTGTCTCTAATTCAATTACTCAACTCAAAGACTTCCTCGGGGCTTCGAAATGGTGCCCACACTTCCCCGTTTCTGACGCGAACCTGAGCTGCTTGCGGTTGCTCGGTTTGTAAAATGTTTCTTTATCTGTTTTGCTTGTCTTTTCAAACCATTTTGCTTGTCATGAAGAAATGGTTTCAGACTGGTTTTCGTTCTAGTTGTCATCTGTTGGGTTGTAAAGTAGAATGGAAGGGGGAAAGGCAGCCTGTCTCCGCAAGAACAAAGCCAGGGGGGAGTCGAGCTTGCGGCTCCCGTGCCATAGCGTCTTCTGCCTGCCACCTCCATCCCCGTATTTCTGGGACTAAATTTTATTTGGGTCATTTGACTATTTACTTCTTATCTCTAGAGGGTGGGAAGGCTAGGGCCATCTGAACTCCAAATATAGTCAAAATTCAATAAAGGTCAGAAACTGGAGAGGATTAAACTCCTCTCCATTTTATAGTGGTTGTTATATTTACCTTCAGAAAACCCACTTGGCTTTTCCCCATAATTTCATCCTGGGAGAACATAAACGCCACATACACCACCAGATGACCGTTTGTGTGTAGCCCTTTGCCGCTAATTAATAATAAATCATTTCTTCTTTGTGTGTGTATGTTCAGGCATGTTCGTGTGGGTGCATGTCCATGTCCACAGGTGTATGAAGACAGAGGTCAACCTCTGGTGTCTTTTTTTTTTTTTTTTTTTGATTGACAGAATCCCTCATTGGTCTGAGCTTGCCAGATTCATGATTAGTTATGTTATGTTTTGTTTTTTTAAACATGGGTTTTGGAAGTCCTTGTGCGTTCACAATGGGCACTTTATCTCTAAGATATCTTAGATGACTAAGAGATCTCTCTAGCCTCATTTCTTCTAATAAATTAGAAATTAAAACTAGTTCAGTATACTTGTTTTTCCTTTCTCTCTGAATTTTTAGGTGAAGAAAAGTAGATGCTTGAGTCTGCCTGACAGGTTTAATTCCAGAGTGATTAAAATAACGACTTACTGGGGATGAGGGGAGAGGAGAGGGGAACCTGCAGCTAGGATGTAAAATAAACAAGTAAATAAATAGATAGGTTAATTGATTAAACATGTTTTCATCACTGGGCGGTGGTGACACACGCCTTTAATCCCAGCACTTGGGAGGCAGAGCCAGGTGGATCTCTGTGAGTTCAAAGCCAGTCTGATCTACAGAGTGAGTTCCAGGACAGCCAGTGCTGTTCCACAGAGAAACCTTGTCTCAAAAAACCAAAAGAAATAAAAAAAAAAGAAAGAAAGAAAGAAAAAGAAAAAAGGCAAATTTATTTCAGCCAGATGAGTCATCATGATCTTTCTTTTTTGTTGTTTTTTGGGTTTTTTTTTTTTGGTTTTTTTGGGGTTTTTTTGAGACAGGGTTTCTCTGTGTAGTTTTGGTGCCTGTTTCCAATCCCTCAAAGTTAATGGTTTACTCTTAATCTGGCTGCATACACCGCTGTTTGGAGTGTAGATAGTAGAGTGCTGCCATCCCACTACCTGCGGCCTGCTGCTACTCCTCACTGACTAGTAGCTTCTAAAGAGCACTTCTTCAAGGAGAACACTCACAGACTGCGGCATTCATCTTGTCCTACCATAAATGCTAAGGGGAGGGATATGCTCCAGAGAGCAGTGTGGCTCAAGCAATCGACCCTCAAGGAGCGAGCACTTCCTTCACAGTCATAGGCCATCCCATTACTTTAAGGGAAGCCGAAGAGTCCACAGGGGAAAGAGTGTATCTGGGTTACCCGGAAGGAAGTATGGGGGAAACTCCATGCCTGAGAAAAATCATTGCTCAGGGAGGGTTAGCCTAGTCTTGGTGTTGTCTGTGTATACCTACCTGTCATTATCAAGTTCATGGCATTAACACACTTCTATTCCCGCCCACATGTGATACACATATGTCGGTCTGGCAGTACCCTGGAAGTCCAGTAGAATCGGAGGTACATACACAGCGGCAAAGAGATCTCCAAAGACACTTACATTTGTCTAATTAACAGATTTATTTAACTGTTACCAATCAGATTGAAAACCACGTCTGCAGAAAGAACTGGGAGTGAGGAGGGGCATATGTGTTGTGCTGGGGTCATCAGCAAAGAAAGTCCTTTAAAAAGCCACTGAAAAAAGAGAAGGAAGGAAAAGGTAAAAGTTTCAGTTCAACAAACCCAACTACCTGAGTTTACCCAAAAGAATAAATGTGTTTAGACATATGAGCCTTTTAAAGGCAGGCCAGTTACTACAGTTGTTGGAATCTGTGGGAATAGGGAAATGATTAGTATAGTACTTAATTATTTTTAAGTATTGAGATGACTCTTATATTTAGTTCTTCTAATATATGTATATATATAGTTCCTTATATATAGTTATATATATATAGTTCCCTATAGATATAGTTCTTCTAATATACATATATACATATATATATATATATATAATTTGATTTATTTGATTTTGTTTTAAGATGGGGTTTTACTATGTAGCCCAGGCTGGCCTTGAACCCCCTCCCCATACCTTCTTAGTACTGGAATTACAGGCATGCACCATCACTTCAAGTAAGGTGGATCTTCTTACTAATTGAGTGCATAAAAATTTTCTCCTCCTGTTAATTATAAAATGTTAATTCAGGTACTGATGCTCATACTTGGCTTTATTCCCTGCCTCAGCGAGTGTTTGCTGAGCGCCCACAGTGAGCCAGACATTTGTGGGGGCTACAGAGAGAGGATACACAGAGGCAACCCTATCGTCACTGCCTTTATCGGCCAGGGTCCTGGCAAGGAATATAGTGCTCTCCAGCATGGTAATTAAGGAGAGTTTAATGAAGGGACTACTTATAAATGTGTCGGCAAGGATAAGGGGAGGAGGAATACGAGGGACCAGCAACTTTAGGGAGTCAACCCCCCCAACACACACACAAGCAAAATAATCCAAAAGCCCTGAAGGGGTTAAGGGAAGGGGCAGAAGTGGAAGCCAAAGCGAGCCATGGCTAGCTAGTTGGAGTTGTGCGGTAGGATAAAGCCACATGACGGGGCCCGGGGCTGCATGGACAGAGGCCGACCCTGTGGGTCTTGGCAGATACAGAGCTGAGTGAACACTGCATTGCCTTCCTCTCTTACTCTGACACCTTTGCTTGTGTGGCTTTTACTGACCCAGTTCAGCCAGTGGCTTGAGAGTAAGGGAACCTAGTGGCAGAATCTACCAAGGTCTGCATCCCACTGTGCGAGGCAGAGTGGAGAAGGATAAAGGATGGTTCTCGAAGCGCAAAAGACATTTCCAGAAGACCATTTTGAAATACTCATGGAAAGAAGTTAGACACAAAATAGGATGATACCAAAGATGTCAGCATCAAGTGACAAGTGTTGTCCTAGATGGGTGACACAGTGGAACTCAGGGAAGACCCCTAGGAAGAAGGGACTCCTTTGCTGGGCCTTATGGGTATGAACTAAATGAGCACGGAGGGCTGTGAAGGAAAGAGAGGACCGTGAGGAAGACAGCAGGAGCAGGGGCATGGACAGAGGAATGCACAGTGCAGCTGAGAGACCCCATCCAATTGGCTGAAGACAGCCTAGACAGGCACAGAGATGGAGATGCGGGGGACCTCAGTGAGAATCGCCGTGTGCATCCACCTATGACATCCTTTGTTGAGTGGAGCGAGTGCCGACTGTACATTGTATGTTCTGCAGTGGTAGTATATAGCTTGACTTACTTTCATACAAAATAATTAAGCAACTTCAAAACAGCCCAGATGCCAAAATGGATGGCACTGGGGGTTCAAAAAAGGCCTGTGAGATGGCTCAGCAGGTGAGACTGCTTGCTGTCAAGCTTGATGAGCTGAGTTTCATTCCTAGAACCTACATGGTAGAAGGAGAGAACCCCTCTGACGTCCATCCACACACCATGGCATGCGCATATCTCCCACACACACCCATGCAAACAATGATTTTGTTTTTTTCAAAGGGGTGGTCTAGAATGTGTAATTCTTTTTTGGGGGGGGTGGGGAGTCCTCTTCTTTGTGTAGCTCTGGCTGTCCTGGAACTTGCTCTGTAGACCAAGCTGGTCTCAAACTCACAGAGATCTTCCTGCCTCTGCCTCCTGAGTGCTGAAGGTGTAATTCTTAAAGTGTGTTCATTCATTTTTAAAAACGCATTCAACATGGGCCTGTTGGTTCAGGCCTGTGACCCCAGCTACTCAAGAGACTGAGGCAAGAGTATTGTGGGTTCAAAATCTCCCCAAGCTATAGAGCAAGTTCAAGGTACACTGGACAACTTAGTGAGATCTCGTCTCAAAACAAAAGGTCAAAATAAAAGAGATTGGACATGTAGCTCAATGGTAGGACAATTGTCTAACATGCATGAGGCTCAGAGTAAATTCCTAGAATCAACCAATCAATTAATTAATATTAATTTAATGGGTGTTTGGTGATCAGCCAATGGAGTACACCTGTAGTTCCAGCTACTCTAAACTGTAGGAGAATCATACAACTCAGAAATCTGAGGCTACCTTGGGCAACATCTAGAAATCTTGTCTCAAGGAACAAACAGAGAAAACAAAGACTTTTTTTTTTTTTTTGTCACGTACTAGACAATAGCAATGAAAGACAGTTCCTGGGTATAATCTAGTCCCAAACACCAATTATGGAGCACGTGACTCAGTCTACAGCTCGTCTAGATTTGTTAAGAAGGAAATGATGTATATTCTTCCAAAGCGTGTGAATGAATTCATAGCAGGATCTTGCTAAATCTATCTTGATCAGATGAGGAAGCCATCAAAACGAAGAGGTGTTCTATATGTCTACAATGCTTCAAAACTATGCATAAGATGGTCAGTTATGCTGACCTTCACAATCTCTCTCCTCTTCTTACAGTCCCACTGTGGAGACAGGGAATGATTATTATTCACTGAAATAATCCCAGCTTTTTTTCAGTCTGGCTCAGAGCTGCCATACAATATCTGATGCATAAATGCTGGTGTGTTAATAAATGGGTGTGCTTGGGGGGTAGTGATTGCTTCTTCCTCCTCCTTGTTTTGTTTTGAGACAGGGTTTCTCTGGCTGTCCTGGAACTCACTCTGTAGCCCAGGCTGGCCTTGAGCTCACAGAGATCCACCTGCCTCTGCCTCCCGTGTGCTTGGATTAAAGGCAAATGCTACCATGCCCCGCTCCTTCTTAATGTTAGAGTAGATTAAGTAGCTACTTTGTTGTTGTTGTTTTGTTTTTTGTCTATTTGTTTTTGAGGCGGGGTTCCCTGTAGGGAACTTGCTGTACGGCTGAAGATGACCTGAACTCCTCACCCTCCTGTCTCCACCTCCCAACTGTTGGGATTACCAGCATGCACCGTAATCCTGGGCTTGCCCCTTACACTTTCAGTGACTGCTCGCTGTAAGTGCTCTCTTACTCTGATTTCTGCAAGTCGTGTCTGTGCAGTTGTTTAAATAGCTTAAACACAGGGCTTGGGAGAGGCACATTCTGCATCACCTTTGAAAAGCAGGGCCCTAGAGTGACTCGCAGCCCATGCAGGGCTGTCTCCAGCCCCTGGCCACATGGCATGCACCTGCAGAGGAGCTCAGTGCCACTCGACGACCAGTGTCCGTGGCTCCTGGCCTCCCTTCGCCTTTGTTCCTTTCTTTGAACGTTCTAACATCTTTTCCCACCGCCATTAAAATCATATTAAGTAATTCTAAAGTGCTCCCCATAAACACCAAATGAGAAGTACAACTGTGAGAACAATTATCCACCTGGGTGGAATAGGTTATTATTTTAATTTGTAATCTGAGTGACATTCATTTTAAAGAGGAGAGTATTGGGGTGTGCACTCTCCCCGCACGCCCCATTTAGTCCGAAAGGAGTGGAGCACTCCCCACCCCTATTTTTCCATAATAGGGAGCTTTAACCCTACTGCCTTGTTAATTACGATGCCCGGAGGTAAATTCCTGTTTACCGGTTTTTATTCTTACTTATTTATTTATTTACTTCTTTTACGGTGTAAGGGACTCAATCCTAGGGACTTATATGTGCTAAGCAAATGCTCTGCCCTCAAACTGTACCTCAACCCCTTGTTTACTGGCGTTGAGGCGTCTATTTATTTATTCAGTCAGAGTTTCATGAGGCCCAGGTTAACTTCCAATTCACTGTGTTTCTGAAGATGCCCTTGGCCTGCTGATTCTTCTGCCTCCACTGAATGCTAGGATTCTAGCAAGGGCTGCTTTGTGCACTGTGGATCTGACTTACCACTTTTTGCCTGTTAAGTAAGCACTCTGCCCACCCAGATGCATCAGCAGGTCTTCTCTTTTGTTTGTTTGTTTTCTTTTGTTTTGAAACGGGCCCCATAGCTAAGATTGGCCCCATACTCACAGCAATCCTCCCGCCTCAGCTTCCCAAGTGCTGAAGTAACAGGTATGAGCTAGAATATCCAGCTGAAGCATTGTATCTTTGCCATTGAACACAAATAGAGATCCAAGTTTAAACTCATTTGACAGCTCATAGTAGCTAAAGCCAAAAACCATGCCTCACACGGCAATGAATACAGAATTATTTAAACGTTAAAGTGTACAAGGCCTCCTTGTACACTAAAATACATCTATGCAAACAGGTTGCTGCTCGGTCAGCCCCCGGTTGAAGAATTCTTCTATCTGTAAAGAGACGCAAGGATCTGTGGAGTCTTCAAATACTCAATCCAGCTGTGGCAGAGGAGCAAGGAATCTTGGTGTTTGTATCCGGAAAGAAGCAGAATGTTCCTGAATGCCGATGGCATCCTGTTGACCTGTGGAGGGAACTGGTGACTGAGGGGTTTTCAGAATGGATGCATACTTTGACACACTTGTCACTGGACACACAAAATCATGCTCCAGTATGAAGAGATGAAAAAGGCCTGAAATCAATGGTGAACACACACTTTAAGCCTGTATGTTAGGCAGAGAATAGGTCACTCTCACACCCCAGTACTTAACTCCAATGCATGGCAATACACTCTTTTCTAAGATGTCTCCTCTGCTAAATACACCTGGACGCCATTGTGTAGACGGCCTTAGGGTGTGTGAAATGTTCGGAAAGCCTCATTTTCCCTTTGTGGATTGTGAAATGAAACAGACACATCACACCCCCTCCCCAGCCCCCAGTGATTATTCTGGGTGCCATGTAAAAATAAAAGTACATATTTTGAACACGGCTGACACCACTGTTCTGTCCCAAGTTGTGGGAAAGCGTTTGTTTTTCTTTTGAAAGTTCATACAGAAATGAAAAAAAAAAAAAAACAAAAAAACCCTGCCTTGGTCTGAAATATGAGACATAAAATCTTAGTTGAGAAGTATAATTTGGAATTCATTATTTAAAAAACGTCTTCTAGAGTGACAACCTGAGTTTGATGTCCAGATTCCACAGTGGAATGATAAACTGATGGCCCAAAATTGTCCTCTGACCTCTGCACATGAGATGTGGTGCCCCCAAACACACGTGAATAACTAATACGTATTTTTCTGTGGTTTTAAATAGCTTTCCCACCTGCAAAGCTGTAATTAGACTCAATAAGGCTTATCCCCCTGGGTAGAAATCTTCCTGCTTTCAGACATATCATGCATGTCTTATTTCATGTACTTGGGTCTTTACTTGATTGAAATAATTTTTTTACCATAAATTCCTAGAAGTGAAAATATTGCATCAAGAGGAATACAGAGTTGAATGTTTTTTATTTGTTTATTTTTGTTGTTTGTTTTTATTTCCAACACTGGCAGAAACGGTGCCAAGCTCAGTGGGACTCACCCATCTGCACGACTTTGAAACAGGTTCCACCAGCTAGAATGTGCAAAATAGTGCAAGCCATTTTAACTTTATTCTCTATTCCAGCTCCCGCTTCCTCAGTCTATTCAATGCTGGAGACGGAACCCAGGGCACTGCACCTTGTAGACAAGCACTGTCCCACTGAGCTCTGCAGACCCAGATGAAGGTTCTTTGATAGTTTATTATTATTATTATTATTATTATTATTATTATTATTATTATTATTATTATTGTATGTGCATTGGTCCCCTGGAACTGGAGTTACAAACAGTTGTGAGCTGCCATGTGGTTGTTGGGAATTAAACCCGGGTCCTCTGGAAGACAATGATTGTTAATGACCCTTTCTTTAGGATCTCTTCCTTCTTTGAGGGGATAGTTCTCTATTTAGGTGCAGTGACTTCTTGAATACTATCAAACAAACTACTTGAAAATAAAAACCATTGGAAGAATTTTAGGAAACTACATATCTGGGTTCTGCTCTGGAATCTGGGTGGCTTTTGTTTGTTTGTTTGTTTGTTTTCATCTTATTTATTATTTTACTTTTCTATGCAGGGCATCAAACCTACAGTCTCACAAATGCTAGGCAGATAGCCTACCACTGAGCTCCAACTCCAGGCCTTCGGAATGTTTATGTTGTTTTATTTATATGTACTAAATTTATTATGTATTAAAAGATAAATGGATCAAGATATTAAATATTTCAGCCTGGCGGTGGCGGCACATGCCTTTAATCCCAGAACTCTGGAGGCAGAGCCAGGTGGATCTGTGAGTTCGAGGCCAGCCTGGTCTCCAGAGCGAGATCCAGGACAGGCACCAAAACTACACAGAGAAACCCTGTCCCAAAAAACAAACAAACAAAAGATATTAAATATTTCTCTCTTAAACGTTTTTACACTTAATTAGTTGTGTGTGTGTGTGTGTGTGTGTGTGCATGTTTATGTGTGCTTGCGATACAGAGTACATGTGAAGGCCAGAGGATAACCAGAGTTGGTTCTTTACTGTTATGTAGGATCTGGGGATTGAACTCAGGTCATCAGACCTAGCAGCAAGCACCTTTACCCACTTAGCCATCTTGCCAGCCCCGAACAGATGTTTTCTAAAGAAGATAAACAAATGTCCCACAGGTTAAAAGACGTTCAGCATCATTAATCAGGAAATAACAAGTCAAAACTGTGAGTTGTCACCTCACAGCTGACAAAATGGCGCCTGTAGAAAAGAAAGAGATAAGAGCCGGAAAGGATGGGAAAAGGGGGGCCCTGCACACTGGCCGTGGGAATGCAAATTGTTGCAGTCATTATGGGAAACACTTTAGATGCAAGAGCAGGGGATCCTGAGTTCTAGACCACTGCAAAAGCCTTTCTTTTTCTTCTTCTTCTTCTTCTTCTTCTTCTTCTTCTTCTTCTTCTTCTT
>CABHPR010144155.1:10990-21133 GCA_902168415.1 Peromyscus melanophrys
TTCTTCTTCTTCTTCTTCTTCTTCTTCTTCTTCTTCTTCTTCTTCTTCTTCTTCTTCTTCTTCTTCTTCTTCTTCTTCTTCTTTGAGACGGAGACCGGGTTTCTCTGTGTAGCCCTGGCTGTTCTGGAACTCACTCTTAGACCAGGCTAACCTCGAACTCAAGAGATCCACTTGCCTCTTCCTTCTAAGAGCTGGGATTAAAGGCATGCGCCACTCAGCTGCAAGATCCCATTTCAAATAAATAAAATAAAGATTAAAAATAATTTGACCTCCAGCATTACACAAAAGGAAGAACTACCATGTAATCTAGTAATCTTACATTGGGGGTGTATATCCAGTGGAAATGGGAAAGCCATTAGTATTGCTCATAGTAGCCAAGGTACAAATGTAGCCCAGCTGTCCATCAATGGACAAATCTACAAAAACAAACAAACAAAACAAAACGTAGGAGCAGGGATGGGGCTGTAGCTCAATTGGTAGAGTGTGCACCTAGCATGCACACAGCCCTGGGTTTACTCTCTAGCACCACATAACTGGATGCAGTGGTACGTGCCCTTAATACTGGCTTCGAGGAGGTAAAGACGAGAGAATCAGAAGTTCAAGACCATTTTTGACTATAGAGTGAGTTTGAGAGAGAACCCTGTTTCTAACTAAAAGGGAAAAAAAAGGCTGAATTCTCAGGAGTCGGACTGCAGGAGCAGATGTTAATCAAAGGTGCAAGTTTTTTGTTAGGAACCGATTAAATTCTGAAGGCTTGATGTACAATGTGATGGCTGTTGGTTGTCAACTTGACTATATCTGGAATTAACTGGAATCCAGAAATGGGGGCACACCTGTGAGGGATTTGTTGCTTGTTTTGAAGTGGGTGGATCTGCCTCTAGTCCAGACCTTTGAGGTAGGAGGACACAGGCCTTTGACCTGGGCCACATCTTCTGCTGGAAGCCTGTGTAAGGACAGGGAAGAAGGAAGCGTTTGCTCTTTGCCTGCTTGTCCTCGACTTGCAAGCAAGTCCATTCCTTTACTGGCATTAGAGCCTGCTTCTTTGGGATTCCAGTGTATACTGAAGACTAGCAGAGACATCCAGCCTTGTAGACTGAGCAATTTCTGGATTCTTGGACCTTCCATTGGTAGATAGCTATTATTGAACTATCTGGACCACAGCCTGTAAGCCTCTATCTATCTATCTGTCTATCTATCTATCTATCTATCTATCCATCCATCCATCCATCCATCCATCCATCATCTATCTATCCATCCATCCATCCATCCATCCATCCATCTATCATCTATCTATCTATCTATCTATCTATCTATCTATCTATCTATCTATCAATTCATGTTATAACCTCTGTTTCTCTAGATAACCATGACTAATACAGTATGGGGACTGTAGTTAATAATTCTTCACTGTATCCTAGAAATCTCAGAGAGAGCTGATCTTAAGTGCCACCCCCAGTGGCAGTGAAGTCTGGTTGGGTGTCGTTATATCAGTTAGTCCTCCTATGAAGTCATTTTACAATGTATGTGTACATGTGTGGAAACATCCCCATGTACAACCTAAATACGCACAGCTTCTGTCAATTATACCTCCATAATTGTTTGAAATGGGGTTTAAATAAAGTTCATATGCTTTGGTTGTGAAAAACAAAAACAAAAATGGGCTAGCAAGATGGCTCTGTGTGTGGAAGCACTTGCCTCAGAGGCAAATGACCTGAGTTGTGTTCTCAGGAACCCACAGGGTTAAAGGAGAGAACTGACTCCCACAAGTTGACCTCTGACCTCTACAGGGATGCCATGGCACTCACACCTACCACATTCCTACCTCTAAAAGCATCACACACACACATGCACACATCACACATATCACACACACATGCACACACAGCATACATCCACACATCACATATATGTATCACACACACATCTAACACACTCAGGCGCATATATACATGATACACAAACATGAGACACACGTGTACACACATGCAAATACTCATACCAACACACATGCACACATCCTATACACACACATCAGACATACATGTATACATCATATACTCATACATCACACATTTGACACACATGTACATACCACACACACACACAAACCCATCACATGTATACATTACTCACACATATATGCACCCATCACACATACACACACCAGATACACATGTGCCATACTACAACAAACAAATTTTAAAACCCAGAGAAATAAAACAAAGCCTTAGCTCACTGATGCTCTTCTTTTTGTTGAAACTCTTTTTCTTCTTCAAAGACATAGACTTGCGTGGCATTAGCATACTTCTTCTTCAGCCATAGCACAGATATTGTCTGCATGTGACTGCTTTTTCTAAGTTTTAGAAATTTTGGACCAAAAAAAAATGCAGCAATAATGTATTATTTTTGAAAGGTTTTCCTTCCTTTCTTTTTTTGTTTTTTGTTTTGTTTTGTTTTCTTTCTTTCTTTCTTTCTTTCTTTCTTTCTTTCTTTCTTTCTTTCTTTCTTTCTTTCTTTCTTTCTTTTTTTATTTGAGACAGGGTGTCTCTGTGTAGCCCTAAACGTCCTGGAAGTAACTCTGTAGACCCAGGCTGGCCTTGAATTCCACCTGCCTCTGCCTCCTGAGTGCTGGGATTGAAGGCTTGTGACATCAAGCTGGCCTAGGAGTTCAATCAAGCCAAGAGGGATGGAGAGATGGCTCAGTGGCTAAGAGCACTCGCTGATCTTCCAGAGGACCTGGCTTTGATCCTCAGCACTCACGCTGTGGCTGTAACTCCAATCCCAGGATATGTGGCGCCCTTTTCTGGCCTCTGTGGGAACCGGGCACACACGTGGTGCACAGACATACATTCAGACAAAACATCTATACAGCTGGGACTAAATCTAAAACAAACAACAACAACAACAACAAAACTAGACTTTAAAAATAAGCAGTATTTGATTATAGAAGGATGGTGGGGAAAACCTAAATTTGGAGGCAAGAGACTGAAGGATAAAGGAAAGTGTAGATGACAGAGACTAGGCCTGTCTTGTATCACAGTACAGGGAAGAGTATCTGGTCCCATCTCACCATCTCAAGGCAGCATGGGATAAGAAGCTTTGCTTACTAAGCAATGGAGGAATGAAAATTTGAGATAGGACAAAGAACTATGTAATTAAATACTAGAATCAACCCCTGTAGTTTTCATGAAGTAATTTTTTAGTTGTCATTTTAATGAGGAAAGATGGGAGAGGAACAGTGTGGAGGCCTGAAGACAAGTTCAGACATGGCTGCACAGGTTCAGTGTGGAAACACTAAGGAACCGAACTATGGACTGAGACTAAGGGCACACCAAAGGTGAAGGCAGAGCTGTACGTGTGGTCCATGCCTGCCATCCCAGCATTTGGGAGGTGGAGGCAAGAGGGTTAGGAGTTCAAGTCCCTCCCTGGCTATTCATGAGTCTGAGGCCAGCCTGGGCTATAGGAGGCCTGTCTCAAAAGCTGGAGGGAAAGACAAGGGCACCTTTAGGAAAGACGACTTGGTCTCCACAACTACCTAGTGCAGGGAGCTGAAGCAAGGGGCTGAAATGGAAAATACAGCCATGAAACACCAGGACATACTATTCACGGAAACGCTAGCAATATAACCTCTCCGTTACGGTCCAGTTCTTTCCGTCCGTTAATGGAATATTCTTCTTGATTGAAATCAAGCTATGTGAGAAAGCCCTTAAACACATGAGACTGTGGAGTTTGAAGCTTCAGAGTAAACCGAGGAGAATCAATGCAAATCTTCTACCTCTGTCTTTCCCATACACTTGAAAAAGAACATTACAGAACAGGTTGGAATGCCTTCCTGTTTAAAAAAAAAAAAATATGTTGCAGTATGGTCTCTTATGTCTAGTCAACTCCGGCTGAATGATGAATACTATTTTAATGAACACATGTTCTTAATTTTATTCCTGAACATTGAAATTTGAATTTCATATAATTTTTCCATAGTATGAAAGTAAGTCTTCCTTTGATTTTTTTCCCCCCATTATTTGAACTTGTAAAAACTAGCCAGGCATGGTAGTGCATGCCTGGAATCCCAGCATTTAGGAGGAGGCATAAACAGAAAGAGCAGAAGTTAAAGGCCATCCTTGGCTACTTAAGGAATTTGAGCTACGCTGGGCTATGTTATCCTGTTAACAAACAAACAACAAAACCAAAAAGCACAGTGTGGGGCAGTGGTGGGGCACGCCTTTAATCCCAGCAGAGGCAGGCGGATCTCTGTGACTTCAAGGCCAATCTGGTCTACAGAATGAGCTCCAGGATAGCCAAGGCTAGACAAAGAAACCCTGTCTCCAAAACCAAAACCAAACAAACAAAAAAGCAGAGAGCATGGTAGCCCTGCTTTTAATCTTCTGCCTGGGGAAGCAGAGGCAGGCAGATCTCTACGTTTGCAACCAGCCTGGGCTTTTTCAGGGCTGTAAATTGAGACCCTGTCCTGAAAATCTAACAGAGGCAAGAATGTGGTGAAAAGGCAGACAGACGACAGGTCCAGGGAGCATGGACAGCGATGATGCATGTATGTGGGTACTTCCCTTACAAAGGAAAACGGCTCTGTGCATTGGTTTCCCGGCCGCTAGCTGGGAGAGTTGGATAAAATAACTAGGCAAGGCAAGTAAACTCACACTGTCCACACTCTAGCTACTCTTGTCCTTTAGCTGGTTGGGATTCAGCAGCGGCAGGGACAGGAGAAGGTGCCAGCCAAACAAGCAGAAAGGGTAGGAAGCTGATGAACCAGCCTGTCTCCATCCCACAAAGGGTTCCTCGGTGTTCGGTAGGTAGGCACAGCTTTCTGCTTTTGTTTTGCTTTTAATACCTTTGGTTTCTGTAGCATAAATCAGAGAGAGATTACGCATCAAAGAAATATTGCCTCTTGAGTCCCTGCAAGGTGCCCGCCACCGTCCAACGTATTTTACACGTCCTTGTCTTACCTAGTGTTTATCATAACTCGGCGTTTATCATCAATAACTTCGGTTATTTCCATCTTGCAGCTGTTGAAAAGAGTCTGGAAGTGGTTCAGGCCTCCAGCAGAAGGCTCAGAGCCTACTTCAGCCTGACCAGAGCTAGTGTGCTCTCAATTAGGCTACGAGGGCTGCCTGGTAGGGTCCAAAGCCTGGCTATCGTTTTCTTCTAGACTCCCTATTTCAGATTCCTTGCTCAGACGGTGTACATTTGTATTTCCTGTATGGAAGAGTGAATGAAATTTAACGTAAATAAAAGAATGCTCAGAAGTATAATTAAAAATAGCACAAGAGATAGTTTAGTTAAGATCATGTACTGGAGCCTCAGTGGTGGCACACTCCTTTAATCCCAGCACTCAGGAGACAGAACCAGGCAGATCTCTGAGTTCAAGGCCAGCCTGGTCTACAGAATGAGTTCCAGGACAGCAAGAGATACATAGAGAAACCCTGTCTCAAAAGGGGTGGGGTGGGGTGGGAAGAGACAGAAAAGACTATGTACTGCTCTCACAGAGGACCCCAGGTCTCTTTCCAGTACTCACGGCCTCCTGTAACTCCAGTTCCAGGTGGTTCCAATGCCTTTGGCCTCACTGGCCACCTGTGCTCACATACATGTACCCACACAGAGACACGCATACACACATAATTTAAAAATGAAACATGTAAAGGGGTTGTGGGAGAGCTCAGTTAGGAGGGTGCTTGCCCAGCATATACACAACCCTGAGTTTAGATGCCCAGCAAGTATAAAATAGAGCAGGCAGACAATGAAGTCAGGAGTATTAGAAGTTGAAGGTCATTCAGAGGCCAACCTGGGATACTTGAAACAAAACAAATAAAAGTAAAATCAAAACAAAACAAAATAAAATAAAAGCACTGCAGGCCTAGGATGCAACTGAGTGGTAGAGCTCTGTATTAGCATGTGCGGGCCCTAGGCTCTACCCCAGCACAAGACAGACAGACAGCCCTGCAGCTTGCACCCCTACTCCGGCCCACATGCCAGCAGTACAGTAAGACCGTGGAAAGTTTCGAATACAGCCATTTGTCACCTTTGAACAGTGATATCGGCTTTGTTCTCATCTGGAGTACTGACCACGGCAAAAACCCCATTAGCACCCTCAGAAACATGCATTCAGCAAGATTCCCTAAATAGTCCTTTCGTCTCAGGTCCTGACCCAGTAACCTCTGGGCCATTCTGTTTCCCGGCATCTCCTGTATAGGCCCTGAAGTGGATGCTGATGTCGGCAACATCCTTTTACGATTTCAAGCCCCTTAGACAAATGGCTCCTGGGGACAGAGAACGTATCAAAATGTAATCCTGACTCGCACAGAATCGAGTTTGGTTTGAACTCAGCAATCAAGGAATGAAAGGTGAGTGCGTTAACCCACCATGTTATCTGCATAGGAGTTTTCTATCTTAAATGGAACAGACTTCCCTGCAAAACAATACAGGGCTGAGATTAATGAGTTACAGGTGACCCCCAGACACAGGAAGGTTAACTTTGGATAATCACCCACAAAGGTCAGGAGCTTATCTGAATTCACCACAAGTCTGGGATCTGGGTAAAAATAAAGGACAAGAAATACCCCAGGGAGAGACTTTCTTCACCCTTAGTTTGTGTTCCTACTACCTTCTGCTGAACTGTCTGTCCATCGGATTGGGCCTACACGCATCCCTGGCCCAAACTATTTCTCTATATTACGGAAATAGTACCAAAGCCCTGAGCGATGCTTTGCAGGCTTCCAGGGGCCCAGGATGTGTGACATAGACCAATTCTACTCGCTGACAGGCACCTTTTAAGAGAGGGACAGGCAGTATTGGAGCTATTGAAGTCACTTTTACCTGGAAATATCGAAAGCCTCTCACCTATCTATCTCACTGTTCAAGGTTAACTTTCTGTGTGTATAACTCTTATCTGTGAACCCAGTTTGAATTTTCTCTGTAAGGTAGAATGATACTCCCCTGCCCCCACAGTGGGGGGCAATGCTGTGTATTTCATTGGTCATAGGCAAAACAAGAATGTTTGTGGCTACTGGAGAGATGGCTCAGTGGTTAGGAGCACTGGATGCTCTTCCAGAGGGCTTGGTTTGATTCCCAGAACCCACACAGCAACTTACAACTGTCTGTAACTCCAGTTCCAGGAGATCTGACCTCCTGGGTCAGTTCACACACTCAACACACAGACCTACAGGCAGGTTTTAAAAAAGCCATACACATAAAATAATAAAAATAGGTTTTTAAAAGATGTGTTGGGTCTCTGTGCGGACCCTGGCAGGACTGGGAGAGGCCCATGGAGGAAAGAGCAGATACCAGTCAGACTGAAATAGAAGTTCAGGGTGCAAAGTGAGTTTAGAAGTGAGCAAATACCTAAATGCAAAATCCCAACCCCAGGGTGTCTCCACTGGCAGGTAGAGTGCTGGTCCAGGTGCAAGTCAACAACAGAGATACAATGGAACTACCCTTAGGCACCCCCAGTTCTGCCCCAACCAGGAAGAAGCGAAGCCAGAGGCTCTTTGAGAGCCAAACCTTAAAAACAATAGACTGAAAGTTTTCTTAGGACCCTAGAAACCTGGGCGACCTCATTAGCACATTCAAGGAAAGCACGAAGAATGTGTTAATCAGAAGGGGGGTTGGTCAGCCCTGGGATGCTGATAGAGCCCCCAAGGCCACTTTCTCCTAGCTTTGTCCTCAGAGAATGAGACCTGGATGAGGGCTCTCCCGGCAGGGTCCAGCAACCATTAAATGTTCATTTAAACAAATCTGGGTGGGGTTCCTACAGGCCTGCATTGCTCTGGGTACCCAGAGTGTAGATGATCTCTAAGAAGACTTGAGCCAAGTACAGACCAGAAGAAGAATTTAGATTGCAGGCTTGTGGGTCAGAGGAAGTCCCAGACCTGAGAGAGAGGATGCACAGAGAACAAGGGAATACTTCAGACAGGATAATTGTGTGGTCTGGAAGCCACGCTGGCAAGGTCTCGGATTGTAGCCTATTTAAGGGATGGAACGGAAGCTGGTGTGGCTGGCCCAGAGTGGTTGCAGATAATAATAGATAATGTTTATTGAGTTCTTTGTAGTTGCCAGACACCACAGAAAGCAGGTGGCTCTCTTAATTTCCATCCTATAAGATAAGCACTATCTTTATTCCTTTTTGACTGAAGAGGAAACTATGGCACACACAAGTGAATAAATCCGAGTTGGGAAGTAGAGGATCAAGGATTTGAGCCGTGGAAGTATGTCCCTACTTATCAGATTCTTATACGGAAGGCAGAGGCTGAAGGAGCCAGACCTTTGTATAACTAGCAGGTGGAGGATTTTTGTCTTCTAAGAACAATGTGCGGTTTTAAAGGAGTGACTTGTTCAGATGTTTGCTTTGAAGAAAACCATTCTGACTGAGGTGGGAAGGATTCACTCAGCTATGGCTTCTAAAGCTTGGCTTTTGCTTCCCACCTGTCTCTTGAAAGAGAGAGAATTAAACCTACCTCCTAGACTTAGAGGATTTTTCTCACTCAAGATGGTCATTTCTATCTTTCTTTCCCCCCCCCACTTTTTTTTTGGTGTGTGAGTGAGTGTGTGTGTGTGTGTGTGTGTGTGTGTGTGTGTGTGTGTGTGTGTAGCCCTGCCTGTCCTGGAACTCACTCTGTAGACCAAACTGGCCTAGGACTCACAGAGATCCACCTACCTCTGTCTCGAGTGCTGGGATTAAAGGTGTACACCACCACTGCCTGGCCAGATGGTCATTTCTTCCTTTAAATTATTGATTTAAAGGCTCACCAACCAACAAGAACAATATAGGGTTTCAGGCCTATAGGAACCTGTGATATTAAGTAAAGACATAAGAGAGAAACCTACTTAGCATAACTGGAAAAGAACAGGGAGTCTAGCTTCTGGCTTCACAGTGGGAGTCCAGGGTTGGAACCATGCAGACTAGAAATGCCAACCTGGACCACAGTGAGGAGATGTGTGACTAACCAGGGATGGTGAGCCTTCAATCCCCACACATGGAGGGCACACACCTTTAATTCCAGCATTCATGAGACAGAGGCAGAGGGATCTCTGTGAGTTTGAGTCCAGCCTGGTCTATGTCAGGAGTTCCTATCTCACAAAACCCAAAATGATTAAATAAATAAAAGTCATGTGACTAACGGGATTCTTTAGTGATCCAGTGCAGTTGGACAAAGAAGGGGTCTGAGCCCTATGCCCTGAGGTGTTCTAGGGTGAGGCAGGGAGATGGAGAGACACCACCCCAGAAGATGGACAGGGAAACAGCCTAAGACATAAGACATAAGACAATGAGATTGTCAAGGCAAGGTCCTTGGTTGTCCTTAACAAGACAGTTTTGATGGAATAATCGTAGGCCGGAATATGTGTGTGTTCCAAGAGAATGGGAGATAACCACAGATACCCATAGCCACAACAACCTCTTTGAGGGATTTTGTTGGCAAGAGGCAAACACACTGAATAAAATAAAAAAAGAAATAAAGAGGAAAGGACAGGGCAGGATTGCTCCTAGGCACGGGGGAGGAGGAAGCTTATTGTAGACAAAAGAGAGAGCATATGAAGAAGCAGGGACATATGGGAGCGTCCAGAGTGGACATGGCCAGGTTGAACTGGGCCATGTAGGGGGAGGAGAGGGGGGAGACAGGAGGGGGAGACAGGGGCAGCAGTCAGGAGGCCCAAAGGTACACAAAAAGGTGGGGAATCAAAATGTCTGGGTTATATGGAGAAGAGACTCTGGGGGAAGGGCACCCCAGTTCTGGGCTAGAGAGTTCAGGGTAGAGGGCAGGGTATGCAATAGTCCCATACCCTGTAATAAGGCATGGGCTGGGGGATGCGGGGAGAACCTGGAGGCTGGGTCCGCTTTGATACGTTAAAGAGGAACCTCAGCTGCTTGTCCTGAATTGAAACTTAACACATGCCACAGAGAATGTGTGGCACTCAGAAAACAAGTTTCATGAGTCTGTTCTCTCTTGCTGTGGGTCCCATGGTTAAAATTCAGGTCATTGGACTTTTGTGGTAAATGCTTTTACTTGCCAAGCCATTACAAAGCCTTTCTTTTTTCTTTCTTGAAGATATACATATATGTGATAGATACTAAAGATATATATACATACATACACACACACACACACACACACACACACACACACACACACACACACA
>CABHPR010144155.1:21143-41708 GCA_902168415.1 Peromyscus melanophrys
CACACACACACACACACACACACACACACACACACACACACACACACCCCTTGTCTGCCACGTGGTGGTGAGGTTGAGGGAGAGATGTCCTCCCCCCTTGACCCTGTTACCTATGGTAGGAGGGGAGCTGACCCCTCTCCCTTACACCTGCACCTCACCTGGGCTTCTCGCCTGGGCAAGCCCAGTAGAGCTGGTCCTGAAGGTGTAAATGTGGGAGAGCCGACCCAGAGAATGTGAAAGCAGGAGAAGTGGCCCCACCCCTTGCTTATTGATGCAAGGCATGAACTAGCCAGGGCAATGCTGAGAGCTCATCTTGGGATGAAGACGGGAGAGAGCTGGCCAGCTGACCAGCACTACAACTACCCAGACCCAGAACCTAGGTTTAAGTGTTGGCCCACCCCAACAATCACACCATCTGTGTGATCTCCTGGAGCATGGGGATGGGGGTAGGGAGGTTCCTACAGATCCAGGGCTGCAGGATCTCCACCTCACAGGGCAAGCAACAGGATGTTCAGGAAAAGTCCCAGTGAGGGCCCAGGGTCGATGGTATTGCAGAGACCAGAGGCCTCAAACCAAATCCAAGTGATTCTTTGTGATGAATGCCTACATGTAAAGATTTATGGATAAAGGGATTCGCTGCATGAAGAAAAAAATACACACACACACACACACACACACACACACACACACACACACACACACACACGGTTTATTTTATGTGTATGAGTGCTTTGCCTGCATGCATGTATGTCTGTGAACCACAGGCATGCCTGGTACCTGAGGAAGTGGTAAACATCCATATAGGTGCTGGGAATCAAACCCAGATCCTTCACAAGAACAACAAGTGCTCTTAACCACTGAGCCAACTCTCCAGCCCTTGTTTTTATTTTTCTTTCTTTCTTTCTTTCTTTCTTTCTTTCTTTCTTTCTTTCTTTCTTTCTTTCTTTCTTTCTTTCTTTCTTTCTTTCTTTCTTTTTTGGTTTTTTTGAGACAGGGTTTCTCTGTGTATCTTTGGCTGTCCTGGAACTCACTCTGCAGCCCAGGCTGGCCTCGAACTCACAGAGATCCGCCTGCCTCTGCCTCCCGAGCACTGGGATTAAAAGCGTGCGCCACCACCACCCGGCACTTGTCTTTATTTCCAGTGAATGAAATAAGATGCTACTTAGCAATGGCTCCGCAAGAGGAGAAGTGGGAGGTAGTGCCCAAATGGGAAGACTGGCCTCGGCTCGAGCCCAACAGTCCAGTAAGCAAAGAATTAACGCTGGTTCTGGTGAGTATGGGAGGAAGGGAATGAGATGTGTGGATTTAAAAGTGCTTCAGTGTTTGGATTAAATGGAAAACAACTGACTGATAAAAAGTCAGCATGTTGAGAAGACACGGAAGAAGAATGAAGGCGTTGTTGAAGAAGCAAGCAGGAGAGGAAGGGAGCAAGTCAATGAGCCAGGGATGAAAGCCCCACTCCCTAGTCTTTGCAGTTTCTAATAAACAGCATTTATTTGACTTCTTGGCACTGGGGCTCACACTCAGGAAGATGCTCTACCACTGAGTAGCGAACAGCCACTTTGAAAAACACTGTGTGGGCAGCGTGAAGCCCTGTAGGAACTGTAACAAGCATGCGGTCAACAGGAGACCCGCCAGCAGAGTTGTGTTTACTCGTGGAAGGGGCAGATTGTGTTTCCTAACTTAACCAGGAACAGTAGACACTTTTTGTCAGAACCATAGTGCAATGGGAGAAGAGCAAGGGGGTTGGAGGAGAGATAATAATGGGTGAACCATAGACTTTAAACAGAGTAAGGAGGAGGGAAGCGGGCACTGAGACAGGTAAGGATGGAGACCACGTGGCAGGATCCACCTTGTAGAGACAGTTGAGTCTGGTGGAATCAGAGCACGAACACCTTTTTCCCTCATAAATCTCTCCAGATATTTCCCTGTTGAGCAGATGAGATGGCTCAAGCAGGTGGAAAAAAAAAAAAAAAAAAAAAAAAAAAAAAGCACTTCCCACCCAAACTTGACAACCTGAGTTTGACACTACCATGGAAGGAGAAAATCAATTTTCAAAACTTTGTCCCCTGACTTATACAAGTGGAACACATGCACCTCCACTTACATCCCACAAAAGAGTGAGTACTAATAAATACATTTTAATTTACAAGTCTTTTGTTATTTCACTGTCATTGTTTTGAGACAGGGTCTCACTCTGTAGCCCGGGCTGGCCTTGAACTTGAAGCAGCCTCCTGCTTCCTCTACTGAGTACTGGGGTTAGAGGCATGCACCATTATGCCTAGCTTCAAAATCTTGATGTTCAAATTTCTTTAATGTTAATGAAGATAATAAAACACACACACACACACCTTGAAGAGCACCCATGCATTTTTTTCTTCTTCCTTCCCATGCATTAGGATAGTGTCTGACCTATGCTCAAGTGGGTGGGCTCTCAATGGTTCTTCAGAGGCTTTTGAGAAAAGAAGGGGCCCCCAAGAGACCAGGATAAGATGAAAAGCAAGGGAAGGAGAGGGCAGGAGAGAAAGTCTTTTAGAGGAAAACATTTTAACCCGAGGATTTAGGGCACTGATGATATTAAGAAATGTCCTGTTTTGGGTAACTGTTGCCTTGCTTGCAGACCTTGACCTTGATATTCTCCCTATGCTAACTCCCTGCCAGGTTCCACCCTCATGAATGCTTAAGGGAAGTTCCTTGCCTGGTACTCTGAATAATGGGCGTTAACAGATTAGAAGCAAGATTGTAAAACATCAGTAGCGAACTTCTGCCCTCCAGGGTCCTCCCATTGTGCTGTAAGCCTGTATTCAAGATCTCCTCCCCTTTAAATAAATGACATTCAACATTTAAAATTAAAATATATATATATTATATATATAATTGAATGAATACTGTGAATGTTATATATGAATACTACAAGTGTGATTAATATCATGAGTGTAATTAATGAATATCATGAATGTAATTTCAAAAAATAAATAAATAAAGTTAAAAAAAAAAAAAAAAGAAATGTCCTAGTGGGAACCATGTGGCGGAGAGGTGACAGTCACTTCGCTGGGGACCGTGGCTCCGATAGGCAGACTGCTGCTTTTGTGTAGTGACCACAGGTGGGTATTTACCTGAAGCTTACCTATCCTGCAGGAGTTCTCCTATTTGTGGATTAAGTTAGCTTCCAGTCGCTGGTTCTCTGGTCATTAACCGAGGGTTTGAATAAGGAGCAGGTCTTTCAGTCAATTCAGACTGGTCTTTCCGTTTACACATGGTAGACAGAACTGAGGCCTGGCAAGGTGAAATCTGGTCTCTGTTCTTTGCCAACCCCTCAATTCTGGAGCCCCTAGCTGAGGTCACAGTGCCGGCCCATGTTCCAGTTGAAGATTTGTGTCCTATCTTGTATTAAAAGCTCTTTGTCTTTTTGTTTCATTTCTGTGACAGGATTTCTCTGGGTAGCCCAGGTTGTCCTGGAACTCACTCTGTAGACCAGGCTGGCCTCAGACTCAGAGATCCACCTGTCTCTGTCTCCTGAGTGCTGGGATTAAAGGCATGCACCACCACCACTACCACCCTGATGCCCTTTGTTTTAAGGTAGAGCTGCTTCTCTGACAGCCCCAGAAAATAGTCCTTAGTACAAGTTTACTATTTTCTGCACTGGAATGCAGGGCATGGCACAGGAAGACTTTGGTATTTTAAAAATTGTATACATATGCATCGTATGTAGATACGCACGCGCACAGATACACACACACACACACACACACACACACACACACACACACACACACAGAGTGCATCTGTGTAGAAGTCAGAGGACAACTTGAAAAAGTCGTTTCTCTCCTTCCACTCCATGTGTCTCTAGAACTGAACTCAGGTCTTCAGGCTGGGCATCAGTGCCATTACCAGCTGCACCAACTACTGACCCTTGGTTTTATTTTGCTTTAACTTTTTCAAAGATGTATTTATGTATTTAATATGTATGGATGCTTTGCTTAAATGTGTGTCTGTGTGCCATGTGCATGTCTGATGCCTGTGGAGGCCAGAAGAAGGTATTGGATCCACTGGAACTGGAGTCACAGGTGATTGTGAACCACATATGGGTGCTAGGAATTGAACCTGGGTCCTCTGCAAAAGCAGCAAGTGCTTTTTCCAGCCCCGGGTGTGTAGTCCAGGCTGGTCTTGAACTTGTGACCCTTTTGCCTTTACCTCCTTTGCATTCCACCAGCATGTGCCACCAGAATTTTCCTGGTTTGTTTTTCAAATTGGCTATATAACTCAAGGTGCTGAATAGGTAGCTCAGTAGCAGAGGACTTGGCTAGCAGCCACAAGGCCTTGGGTTCCACGGAACATAAAGTAAGTGTTTTTCATAAGAAAGAATTGATAGAGTGCTTGCCTAGCATGTATGAAGCCCTGGGTTCAATCTTCTGTAGCATAAGCCAAGCTTGATGGCACAAGCCTGTAATCCCAGCACTCAGGAGGTAGAGACAGAGGCAGGAAGCAGAAAAAGGAGTTCAAGGTGAACCTGGGATACGTGGGTCTCACTGAAAGATCAGGACTGGGGAGGAGTGAGGAACAAGATTCTCATTTCTCTTTGGAACAAATTTTATACACAAAAATTTAGCTAGGAGTGGTTGTTCATGCTTGTAATTCTAGCACAGGGAGGCTGAGGCAGGAGGACAGCTGTGAGTTGGAGGACAGCCTGGTCTACATTGTGAGTTTCATTCAGCACATCCTGGGCTAGAGAGTGAGACTGTCTGTGGACTATCTAGACTATCTAAAAAAAAGAAAAAAGAAAAAAGAAAAATCCAAACTGGCTGAGGTGGTGCACTCCTTTAATGCAAGCACTCCCAGAGGCAGAGGCAGGCAGCTCTCTCTCTGAGTTTGAAGCCAGTCTGGTCTGCAGAGTGAGTTCTAGGACAGCCAGGGCTACACAGAGAAACCCTGTCTCAGAAAGCAACAACAACAAAAAAATTCAAAGAACAAACCAACAAAGAAAATACTAGCTAAACTATGCAGAAAGGAGCTTGGGTTTTATGGAGCCTGGTTCTCAGCTAACAGTTTGTCCTGTGTGGTATTTCACGTGGGCATTGTTCCCCCTGTATTTACTATCTTCTATTTGTAATGGGGTCTTTGGTAGATCACCTACCTAATTTGACTTTTTTTTTTTTTTTTTTTTTTGGTTTTTCGAGACAGGGTTTCTCTGTGTAGCTTTGCGCCTGTCCTGTAACTCACTTGGTAGCCCAGGTTGGCCTCGAACTCACAGAGATCCGCCTGCCTCTGCCTCCCGAGTGCTGGGATTAAAGGCGTGCGCCACCAACGCCTGGCGACTTTTTTTTTTAACACTGTGAATGAAACCTGGGGCTTCCTACCTTCTAGGCAAGCACTGTACCACTGAGCTATATCCTAAGCCCTGACCATAATATTTTCCAACAAAAACAAAGACATAGGATTTTTTTTGGCGGGGGGGCATGGTGGTGCTAGATTCCTTTATAAAACACTCAATTTGATGGGCATGTAAAAGTATTTGGCATATAACAGGTACTTAATAAATGCATTTGGCATGTAACAGGTGCTTAATAAATGCTGATTTCTCTTCCTACCCTTCATGTCAAGGTCCAGAGATTTAAAAAATACATTTGTAGGTTTTGGGTGTTCAGAATTTCAACAGCAAGGCCAGACAGAGTAGTTATGATTAGAACCATTTGATATTGTGTATTCAGTTTTGTAATGTAACCTGATATCAGCAGCCAAGATCTTTGTCCTGAAGGGATTTCAGTGTTCAGCAAAGTGGGCTGATTTAACAGCCGTTAATTCTGAGAGTATGTTCAAGTTCAAAGTCTGTCTGTTTTAAATGTAAATTGCTCTTTTTCATGTATTTTGTATTGGAATTTAGGAACAAATGCTGTCACTTTCCTTTCTCTTTGCCCGGGATCGTAGGAGCCTTGATTATCACAGAGCCCTATTATTGTGATACCTCACACAGGGAATGCACGTTCTGACATTAGGCACCAAATTGCTAGAATATCCTGTGTTTTCTATTCATTAAAACCCAAAAGTACTATGTGCAAATTCCCTGACTTTAATTACACACCTCAGGGATGCACATGCCAAAAAAGGAGGCAGGCAGACAAAAAGCCAGATCTTTGCCAAAAAACCCCCGGCCCCTAAACTGGTAAACACTTATTTTCAGCGGAGATATCTGCTATTAATTCATATAGTGACTTTCCCAGCTGAAATAATGAGCTCACAGTGAGCAAACAGGGGCAGCAGGCGGTCGGCCCATCTCCTATTCCTGTGTTTGTTTCTCAGTAGTTGAAGAACATTTGTCTTTCCCGGTGCTGAGGCTTCAGGTGTATTCGTTTTCCAAACGGAGATTGATTGGTACCCTGAGAATTAAAGGAGCAGAATCCCCAAACCAAACTGTTTATTAGGGGACTGGAGCAAAGTATCTCTATCAACCTCAGCCATTTACTGATTTTATTGAAAAATAAGACACAGAAGAGAAAATGGGAGATCTTCTAGAGAAATGATATTTCAGGAATTTTCTGGAGAAAATTAACACATTTTGTTTTGTTTTTGAACTTGTGCTGGGGACCAAACCCAGGGCCTTATGCTTGGGAACCAAAGCAGTGAACCGAACTTTCAACTCCCCCAAATAACAGCAATTCTAAACTAGTAAATACATATATTTCCATTAAGCAAACTAGGCAATAAAACATATTAGAAAGGTTTAAGTGCCCTCGGGCCCCCCTCCCCCGAATTTTTTTTAAAAATCCCATTAATTACAAGCTTTGGAATGTGGGCAGTAAGAAAAGAGATAGCTCCCCCGACAACACACCAGATGAATTTGACAAAGACCAGGATAATTTACATGTTCACTCAGATTCTGGAACAGTATCTTCTATGTGTATAAAACTTAGACTAAAAGGTGATTTGTGTAGACCAGCACCCATGAAGGCTTCCCAGAGAGCAAAGGAGAAACAGTAAAATCAACACATGAAATATCAAGAAGTCATTATATTGATTAATTCCTATGACCACACAGCTATCTACTTAACAGTCAATTAACCATTTAGCATACTTCTTGATACAAAGGAAGCTAAAAAGATATAATCAATAATTGCAGGTTTAATGTCTTTTAGTGTAATCTTGGATACAGATTTGAATCTATTCTCACTGAATGAAGTGTTTACCATTTTAATGAAAGTGTGGTTTTGGTTACCCAAAACAAGAGAAAAAGTTGCCTGTATTCACAGCGCTTTTTAAAAATCAAGGTTTAACCACATCTGGACCTTTTTTTCCTAAATGAAATTTTTAGCAGATACATGATTTTTTTTTAAGCAATGAATAAATGAATAACATGTATGAGAATTTTTTTGTTCCATAAGCAGCAGCAATGCCCTATTAACTTTGACAGACAACTTGGCATTAGCCATTTTAAAATCCAACGTGGGATAAAGCTATGCATTACTAGTCTCCCTACATTTTTGTCAAGAGGTGAACATTTTGCCAGATTTTTAATAACAGGCCGGGAGCTCTGTCAGTCAGTTTGTTTAGCCCCTGCATGGTTTCGCCAGCGTCTGTCTACCACCCCACTGGGTGGAGCCCCGCCCGTCCCGGCTCCTTTCACTCCTCCCCTGCAATTACGCAAAGTCAACAGCAATCATTCCCACCGCCTTGAGCTACCTGCACTATCAACAGGGCGGATTCCAGGCGCGGACAAGCTTTGTTTGTCTCTGCCTCCACACCCCAATCAGGACCTTTTTTTTTTTTTTTCTGCCCACGTAATTTAGCACCAACGCCCTGGGTGGACCAGATAACTCTTTTAAAAGAGTGTTTAAGTCATGCCCATCCCCCGCTTCTGGCCCAACCCAATTAATTCTTGCTCCATCCTCTTTTCACTACTTCCTAATACTGGCACCCCCAACCCCAACACCCACCTTTCCCCCCCAAAGGGACTCGTAGGAAGAAATTGAAGTCTGGCAGAAGGCAAGTGCATCGGCTAACTGCTAACTAGTTACCATGCCGACTGCAGCCTGTGCTGAGGAATGCAGGCTGCCACACCGAACTCAATGAAAAGTGGGGGAAATGCGCAAGCAATACTCCTTTGGTGGTGATGCTGGGGAATCCGAGACAGGGCTGTTGGTATGGAAAAATCTCACTGCATGCAATTTGCAAACATGCCAACTCAATAGCATGTGATAGGCGCTGCATGGAATTTGGAGATCTTAGATCTTAAAGGGCTCAGCAGGACTAAGAGAAATGCTCTCTCTCTCTCTCTCTCTCTCTGTGTGTGTGTGTGTCCCTTGAACAACACTTAAGAAATATTAGATTTATTAATTTGAAAGAGAGTCTGTGCACTTCTAAAGGAGAGTGAACGTTTTGTCAGCCCACTCCTGAGTCCAGGCGCCATTCCTGCTACCCTCACCTTCTGTACTTTCCTTAGGACTGGTCATTTTAAAAAGTCCATTTCTGTTCTTAAAGTCAACAGAAAAACTCACAGGGCTCTGATGGTGTTGTAAATCCCAGGAAAATTCCCTGAGCACACTGGACAGAATGGCTTTAATTTAAGTGGAACAAGATGGAGGCGGGAGTTCACTTCAGGAGAGCAAGAGTCAGCTTCAGGTCCCTGCAAGAAGCTGACTGGCAGTTCCATGAGGCTGCTTTGGGGGGGAGACCCCTTTGGTCTGGAGACAGAGCTACCACAGGATGACCCAGGGACACAGAGGAGGGTAGATTCAGGGCCTATCAAGACATGATGGCTCTGTCCACACTAACAAAATTCTTATCCAAACGTCCATCCTCCATTTCACACTGATGTGAACCAGGACTACCTGGGATTTCCCAGAGTGAGTGGAAGAATTTTCCAAAGTGGGGATGTTTCAGGATTATTACTTCCACATTACACTCAGATCAGTACGATTTCTTTTTTCTTGGCTTTTTGGTCTTCCACATTGGTTGGTTCCAAACTGTCCTGCACATCCCTGGCAAAATAGTTTCCTGTGCCTGCCAACTCGACCCTGTCTTTTCATGGCCCACAGCCTCCCTATGGTTCCTCATTGCCATGGCAACCACATGTCCTGGATTTTTCAGGACTTTTTTTTTTTTCTTAATTCAAATATTCTGTCATGTGGTCAAACCATGTGTCAGATCATATGCCAAAAGATATGTCCTGATTTGAGTTTTTCAATATGGCTACGGATTGCTCCCACGATGACTGTTTATTTATCCCTCCTTCTACCACTAAAGTTGAGGCTTCCCTTTCAATATCATTTATAATACTCGCAGAGTACTTTTACATAAGCATCAGCATGGATTGTTTCATCCCTGTGCAGAACAAGATAGGAAATGTTATGCTTCTTTATAGATGAGAAAATTAAGGGACGATCTTGTTGGTTACCATTCCCATAGTGGCCAGATGATGGACTCCCGGCCTGTTGACTCTATGTTCACTAACTAGGTTGCAGAAAGAGTCATTCAGGAGACTGACTACAGGAGGCAGGCTCTTTCCTGACTTAAGCTTCGTATCCACTCGTGAAGTTGAGCAAGAATTAGGGGAAAGGGCTTTAAGGTAGGCCTGAGTGGCCAGGGTACTGACGACAAATGTCAGACATTTTTTAAACAGAGAAAGAGGTGAGAATTCCAGAGAATTGACTTGACAGTAATATTTAAAGATAAAATTTGTTGAGCTAAACATCTGCTTCTTGAATTATTTTATTTTAAGAGTCTTACTATGTAGCCCTGGCTGGCCTGGAACTTTCCATGTAGACCAGGCTGATCTTCAAATCAAGGAGATTCACTAGCCTCTGCTTCCTGAGTGCTGGGGTCACAAAGGTTCCTGGCGATTTCCTTTCCTTTTTTTCCCCTTTTTTGGAGGGGTGGGAGGGGGTGAAGTAGGGTTTCTCTGTGTAATCCTGGCTGTCCTGGAACTCACTCTGTAGACCAGGCTGGCCTTGAACACACAGAGATCTACCTGCCTCTGCCTCCCGATGCTGGGATTAAAGTCATGCGCCACTACTGCCCAGCTTAGCCCACGATTTTTGTTCATTTGTTTTTCGAGACAAGATCTTGCTGTGTAGTGCAGGCTGGCCTGGAACTTCCCATTCTTTTGCCCATGCTTCCAAGTGTTTAATTACAAGGGTGTATTACACTTCCTGGTTTCACTAGCACCTGTTTTGTCTCAGGAACTATGTTGTCTAGGCATTTTGACTGAAGATCAATAAAATTATCCACAAATGGGAATGCAACCAAGGCTAATCCAAAAATAGGAAGAAACAGGCAGATTGTTTTTGGCTAGACAGCGATGGAGAGGATTGTTATTAAGCAGAGACAGGGTTTAAATTCTAATTGTCGTATTTTCAGTCTTAATGCTTTGCCAAAACTTGACAGGAGGAGGTAGAGGTACATGACAGAGGCTTCACCGAGTAACAGTCTACTATAGAGGCAGCTTCTTGGGCAGACTTTCATCTGGCTGTGACTGTAGCCTGGGCTGCACACTGTGAAATGCACCTCTCTCTGGTGTAATAACTAATTATTTCTGCGTAAGAGGTATTTCCAGCCGGGCGGCAGTGGCACATGCCTTTAATCCCAGCACTTGGGAGGCAGAGCAAGGCAGATCTCTGTGAGTTTGAGGCCAGCCTGGTCTACAGAGTGAGATCCAAGACAGGCACCAAAACTACACAGAGAAAAGAGCTATTTCCATGGAACGTAGAAACTTTTTGTCAATGACCAGAGATAGAGAAAAAATTCCTAAAAGCCAAATATTCAGATACTATTTCACTTTCTTTCTTTCTTTCTTTCTTTCTTTCTTTCTTTCTTTCTTTCTTTCTTTCTTTCTTTCTTTCTTTCTTTCTTAAGGTCTGACATCTCTTCTTTCTTTCTTTATTAATGATTTATTTTTGTTTTACGTGTATTGGCGTTTGCTTGCATGTATGTCTGTCTTTGTGAGGGTGTCAGATCCCCTGGAACTAGAGTCACAGATACTTGTGAGCTGCCATGTGGATCCTGGGAATTGAACCTGGGTCCTCTGGAAGAGCAGCCAGTGCTCTCAACTGCTGAGCCAGCTCTTCAGCCCCTATTTCACATTCTTAATTGCTTTGTAATTTAACTTTAAGCTCTGCTATGCAGAAAATATTAAGACAAGAGACACAGTTTTAGCTGGGCATGGTGCCTGTAATTCGACCCAGTACTCAGGAGCCTGTGGCAGAAGTGAGAAGAGTTTGGGGCTAAGCTGTGTTGTAGTGAGGTCCAGACCTGCTGGGCTATGGTGTGAAACCCTATTCCAAAACACACCAGCAAATGAATCACTTTTGAAGCACATGTTAGGGGGAGTTGAGACAGTCCCAGCCGGGCGTTGGTGGCGCACGCCTTTAATCCCAGCACTCGGGAGGCAGAGCCAGGCGGATCTCTGTGAGTTCGAGGCCAGCCTGGGCTACCAAGTGAGCTCCAGGAAAGAAACAAAACAAAACAAACAAACCCTAACTCGAAAAACCAAAAAAAAAAAAAAAAGAGACAGTCCCATTCTGTAGTTGGGTCTCCCCTTGAAGCTGCCTGTGTTCTTCTCTCCTCCATCTCCCAAGTGTTTGGAGTTTAGCTGGGGCTATCAGACCCATCTCTAAAAACTACCAGGGCTTTTGTTGTTGTAGTGTTTTTGTTTTGTCTTTTGAGACAGGGTTTCTCTATGTAGCTCTGGTTATCCTGTATCAGGCTGGATTCAAACTCAGAGATCCTCCTGCCTCTGTCTCCTAAGTGCTGAGATTAGACACATGCTATCATCACCTGGCCAATTATCAATTCTTTTTTTTTTTTTTTTTTTTTTTTTTTGGTTTTTTGAGTCAGGGTTTCTCTGTGTAGCTTTGCGCCCTTCCTGGAACTTGCTTTGTAGACCAGGCTGGCCTCGAACTCACAGAAATCCGCCTGACTCTGCCTCCCGAGTGCTGGGATTAAAGGCTTGCACCACCACCGCCCGGCATCAATTCTTAAAATGACTGAAGGTTTTGCTTTTATTTTCCAGTAGTGGTGGAGATTGAGGTCAAGGGCTTGAGGCACGTTAGTCAAGTGCCTAGCACTGAGGAATCTCCACCCCCAGCTCCACGAACCTACTTGCAATGATTAAAAAAAGAAAATTCTAGAGCTGGTATGTGGCTCAGTGGTAGAGCTTTTGCATGCCTGGGGCCCTGGAGTATACCCAAGCAACCCATTCACACACACACACACACACACACACACACACACACACACACACACACTTCGAGTATATATCTACAGTGTTCCAGACAAGCATATTGAACAAGCGGAGTAGCCTAGTTTGTTTTCAGAGGAGAAAGTGTGTGGACAGGATGGGAGGCAAGCCAGGAAGGACAGATGGCTTCATGGAAAACAGCTGGGAGGGGGTGCGTTAAACATCCAGTGGGTGAGTGTTCGTATTTACTACAAGTCAATGTACATAATAAAGTTGAAAAATAAACATGCAGTGATTTGGGGTATTTTTATTTTGGGTGTTTCTTTCTCAGGGTATTACAATGTGGCACACTCACGAGCCTCCTGCCATAGTCAGCTATGCACTAGCAAATGTTCATAAAATTGCAACAACAATAAAATATGCAATAATAGTTGGATGAACTGAGCTGCCCCCAGCCCTGAACTCTGTTCTGCTGTCTGAAGCTCTTATGATGGAACTCAGGGCCAACCATCAGACCCAGCCACAACCCCTTGTATCCAGCGACAGCAAGTACCTGGTGACTAAGCACAATCACTCTACATGCAGGTAGTGACTGAGTACATAGCATCCTTGAGTTGCCTCCTTCCAAGTTGGATCACAGAGGACATTGATATCATCACTTACACAAACACCAAATTGTCAAGCTCTCCTTAGACCCCTTTTTTTCTCTTCCATGGACTGATTTTATTTTGTGGTTTCTTCACTCCTCATGTTTCTATATTTCTTGGACAGGCCAAGGTAGTGCTTCTCAACCTTCCTAATGCTGCAACCCTTTAATACAGTTCCTCATGTCGTGATGACCCCCGACCATAAAATTATTTTCATAGCTACTTCATAACTGTCATTTTGCGATTGTTATGAATCGTAATGTAGATATCTGATGTGCAGGACATCTGATGTGCGATCCCTGTGAAAAGTCCGGTTGACCCAGGGATCACGACCCACAGATTGAGAACCCATGGCCTCAGAGACCTCCTGCTAAATTTGAATGCATGAAGGCATGGCTTGGTAGTGGTGAGAAGAGAGAGAGAGAGAGGTAGGGAGGGGTTGAATGGTATTTAGAAAACAACTTTTCTTCCCAGTCTCTGTGTTACCATGATCTATTCTCTGTCCGCCATTTAGTGAAACCATTGCAGAAGATGAGGGGGCCACTGTGGGCGGGAAGGGTGACTTTTGGTGATTCAGAAAATAGCCACATGGCATTCCAGCTTCTTTATTTTTTCCCAAAAGAGCTGACAATAATTCAACCATGAAAACTGTGCACGGAGATAACTCAACAGTGGTAAAAATGTGTAAATCGGAAGTTCTCGCTCTGTAGACCAGGCTGGCCTGGAACTCACAAAGATCCGCCTGGCCTCTGCCTCCCGAGTGCTGGGATTAAATTCTTTTGCTTTTTATGCAGATGAGTATGATAGAGTTTCTTTGAAGAAAATTCTGGACTCCCCCATGCTGTGTGATTCCTCTGCAGACTGTTTAGAGAAGGGTACCTTAATAGAGTCACCATACAAAATACTGTCCAGTTAGATTTATGTGTAGCCCTGGATGGCCTGGAATTCACTATGTAGACCAGGCTGGCCTCCTACTCACAGAGATCTGGCTTCCTCTTGCCTCTGGCCTTCTTAGTGCTGGAATTAAACCATGGGTCACACTATTCCTTGTTAACAACTGATTTATTTATCTATGTCTACCTATCTATATCTGCAGTGGGAATATATCTCATCCAATGTTTTGGTCATGTTTATACTAATAAATGCTATTTGAGCCACTTAGTAGTTTTGCTTATTAAATCTGGCAAATTTTTGCCTGGGTGCTAGGCATGAGAGTCTTCATTCTGTGGTATGAGTGGGTGGATAAGGTTGTGTTTTAGGGTTTTGCCATCAGCATCATGAAAGCTGCCCTGAGCACACACACACACACATGTCCATCGGAATGGGCTGGTTGCTATGCTAAGTTACTTAGGTGGACACTGTCCTTTTGGTCTGGAGGGACAATGAGAACAGAACAATATCAACAGTGAGAAACCAGCTAAAATAAAAGGAAACATGAAAAGCTTGACAGACATCAAAGGAGCGTCTACAATAAATAAAGTCCTGGCATTCTGTGGACAGCTCGTTGTTAGGAACTGACACAAGACCACAAACATTTCACAGAGGTCACTGGGCAACTACTGACATCTCTTTGGAAGCAAAACAATGACTCAGGAGTAAAGGAATCCCTGCTTCCCTTGACTTCCAGAACTACCCCTTCTCCGGAGCTTAGCGAGGCTTCCCAGAGAATTAAAGAATTCGATATATACAACAGTACAAACATGTGCTACCATAGACCTGTGTGAGCAGGGGACAAAGACATCTGCAATACCAAAAAGCTGGGTTGTCCAGAGTTTATGCCCGACCTGAGCTGTTTGCCACCTGTGATGAATGGGACCCAGAATGAATTGTGCAGATGCCATTTCAACACCTGAGATGAATGAGTGACTGACTTTTTTTTTTCCCCATGAGCCAGGGTCTATTATGCAGCTTTGGCTGTCCTGGAACTCACCGTGTAGACCAGGCTGGCCTCAGACTCCCAGAGATCCACCTGCCTCTACCTCACGAGCTGGGATTAAAGCGAGTGCTGCCGTGCCTGGGGTTTGTTTTTGCTTGGGTTTTTGTTTTTCTGTTTCACAGAGTCATAAACAAAGTCAGTCTGAAATTTGCTATATAGCCAACGATTAATAGGAACTCCTGCTCCTCCTGTCTCTACTTTCCAAGTGCTGGGATCACAGGCATGCACCATTGTGCTTGGCTGGGTTTAGTTTTTCTATGAAACTTTCCAACTGTCCAATGTGATGACTGACAGGAATTTGTACTGTATTTGATTGTTACAGTCAAGCACCCTGATAAAGGAGCCTCACTTCTGGCTCACATTAGTTCATATTCTGTTTGTCGCTGCTACAACGCCTTCTCTTCCCAGTTTACCTTTCTTTTCAAAGGACGTCTTGCCTCTCCTTAGGTTTCTGCATTTGGTTACGGGATAACATCCTGGGAAAATGCATGTTGCGAATTTGGTTGGCATTGTCTATAATTTTTATATGTGCTTGGAGGGATGCTATTTGGTCTGTATTATAAGGTTTTCAATCCTTAACTGCGTACACCTCTCTTTGTTTTGTTCTTCCATGGAAATTTGATAAAGTTACACACTTCCCCCTAACAGTTTCTGTTGATGAGTGTTTGTTAACCCACAGTTCACAGGAAGAGACACGGAAAACTTTAAGAGTCATTCCACAACAGCTGCACAGAAACACAGTTAATATTTTGTTCCTGTATTTAACAGCCTTGCTGAGGGTTACGTTTGTCTTAGGTTTTCTAAGAGCCAACCTTTATGACTTGAATACTCATGGCTTCCTTTCTTCTCTCCCTTTCTTGTCACCTTTCTTTGGCCTCGCCCTGTCCCACCTTGTTTACTAGAGCAGTTGGTGCCTTGTTGACTGGAAATGTGGGTGTAAATACCCTTATAAGATTCCTGTTTGTGGCCGGGCGGTGGTGCTTCCCAGCACTCGGGAGGCAGAGGCAGGCGGATCTCTGAGTTCAAGGCAAGACTGGTCTACTGAGCAAGTTCCAGGACAGACAGAACTACACAGAAAAAAAGTAAGAAAGAAAGAAAGAAAGAAAGAAAGAAAGAAAGAAAGAAAGAAAGAAAGAAGAGAGAGAGAGAGGGAGGGAGGGAGGGAGGGAGGGAGGGAGGAAGGAAGAAAGGAAGGAAGGAAGAAAAATTAAATCCTGGCTTTAAAGGAAAGATTTACAGTATTTCATATTAAATGTGATATATAAGGTCAAGAGCTCACAAAGGTAGCTCTTATTATTAATTTGTTGAAGAATCTTAGTTTTATTTGTTTATTTGATTCCCTTGACTTCTTGACTTCTTTTTTGTCCCAATACTAGGGGTTGAACCTAGAATCTCACAGAGGCTAGCCTGGTGTCCTACCACTGAGCTTCTGAGAGTAATGAAGGTAGATTGAATTTTATGAAATACTTTCATACATTTGTTGGGTCAATCATATGGTTTTTAATCCTTTAATCTATACTACATATGTAATTGTTAATTCAATTTGATTTTTTTTCTTCGAGACAAGGTTTCTCTCTCTCTCTATGTAGGCCTGGCTATCCTGAAACTTTCTATATAGATCAGGTTGGCCTTGAACTCAGAGATCTGTCTGCCTGTCTCCTGAATTCTGGAACTGAAAGTTTTTATTTTCTTTTCTTAAAAATAAGATATTTCTTTTCTAGGCAGGCTGGCCTGGAACTTCGGAATCTCCAGCCTCACCTCCTTTGGTGCTGGGGTTGTATAGGCCTGCACTACCACACCTGGCTTTGTTGGACAGCCAGTCTGGGTATGGAAGGCCTGTTGATTGGATGGCAGTCACCACCTAGCAAGGATGGATATAGCCTGAATTTAATAATCAACATCTCAAGATAAACCAAAAAGTTGAAGAGTCTCCTTTTTCTCTTTTGGAGCCATTTGTTGAGAACAGTGTATTTTATGTTCTTTGTTTTTCTGATGCTGCTCATCAAACCCCTCACACAGGGAGGCATGTTCGACACCTAAGCCACTTATCCGGTCAGCTAGAATTTGCACAGTGAAGGCTTGGTAGGATTTGACTTCAACAAGCCTGATGGTTCTGTTTTGAGGCTTTTCACAGCTAATACAGTCTTTGAGGAAAAAAACTGTTCTTTAGTTTGCTGTTTCTTTTTTGCATCAGTTTGAATAGATTTTGTTTTTAAACATTTCATTTCGTCTATTTCCACATTTGTTGCTGGGAAGCTGTTCATAGCAGTTCCTAAACCCCTTATCTATCTGTAGTTACGTTCCTCCCTTTCTTTTTTTAGGCTTTTGCTTGTTTATAACTTCTCAGTTTTTCTTAAACAGAGAGGATTGTCTCAATACATTAAAAACAAGACAAAAACAGCTTTTATTTCAGAACAAAGCTTTTGTCCTGCTTGGACGCTCATTACCCCTCACATTTGTCTTTACTAAACTTAAATTTTGCAAGTTTTATTTATTTATTTTTGTTACGGTTTAGTCTTTTGTTTTTGATTTTGGTGTTGGTTTTTTGATACAAGGTTTCTCTGTGTATCCCTAGCTATCCTGGAACTCTCTCTGTAGCTCAGGCTGGCCTCAAACTCACAGAGCTCCTCTGCCTCAGTGCTGGGATTAAAGGTATGTGCTTTTCAAACAGTCCTTTACTTTTATTAGCAGCAATTGCATGTGGAGGATGATTTGCAGGAGTTAAGTTTTCTCTTTCAATCACGTATGTCCCAGGGATGGAATTCAGAGTCAGGCTGGAAGGACCTGATTTTCCTTCATTTTTAAGCTATCTCCCTTAAAAGTTCTTTCAGCAAGGACCTGTGAGTCATAGACTCTTCTGACCTTTGCCAGAAAATGTTTTGTCTTACTTGATTTATTTTGCAGTGGTGGCGATTGAGCCTAGGGCCTCATATTTGCTAGACAAATGCTATACCCTTCAGCTATCGCCCCAGCCCTTAAAAACATATTAACTTTATTTACTCATTTTTATTATTTTAAATTATAAGATGAACATGATGGCCTTGAACTCATAATCCTCTAATCTCTTCCATCTATTCTTTTAGAATTCCTATTGATAAAAAGACTAGATATTAGAAACAAAGGAATATTGAAGTCTGGCGATATAGGCCAGGTTACTAAGCCCAGGATTCAGACTTTAGCATTATCAAGAATATGAAATGATTAAAAGACAAGAAAGCAATTTTTAAAATTCTTCTCCCCCCCTCTTTCCTTCCCACTTCCACATTTTTTTATTATGTGGTGGGTTGTGCCCAAAACTTGGACATACCAAATAAGCTCTCAGCCACTGTTCTAATACATCAGCCCCATTTTTTCCTATCTTATTAATAGTTTATTATTATCATTTTGTAACGCTAAGAATTGAGCCCATAGCCAGGTGTGCATACCTTTAATCCCAGCACTCTGGAGGCAAAGGCAGGTGGATCTCTGAGAGTTCAAGGCCAGCCTGGTCTACAAAAGTGAGTTCCAGAACAGCCAGGGCTGTTACAAAGAGAAACCCTGTCTCGGAAATCAAAACAAAACAGGAAAACAAAATTGAGCTCAGGTCTTGTGCAGTCTAAGACTCTATGAATGTGCTTTAGCAGTGGCACACGCCCTTAGCAGCTGTTTTATGTTGTTTCTCCATGGATGGCTTCCCTGACTTCGTCTTATGAACGGCAGTGGAGGTTACGCGGCTTGTATGGCTGTGGAGAGTTCAGATATCCTTGTCACCTGTGGCACTGGGTGGCTCTTTTCCTGGTCTTCCCTTTTGCCGAAGGCCAAGAGTGTTGGCTTTATTCCAGTATCTCCATTTCAACATGATGATTCCCAGGAGCTCAGAGTCTTGGTCTGCTCTTCTTATGTGGGTGTTAAAGGTGGGACTGTATTTTCCTTTTTGTCTTCTTTTTCTTAGATGCTTATCTACAGATTAAAACATTTAATTTGTGTGTGTATGTGTGTGTGTTATAGCAACATCTCCAGATACTGTTGGAAGGGGTCTTGCAGTTTACAAACCTTTCTGTCTTACCAGGGCTTATCTTTGCTCATGATACTGTGTCAGGAAGCAGAAGGCAAGGTCCCTTCTTGTGCTCGAGCTGTTTGTACACCTGCCATCCCCCAGCAGGGACTGGGGACACCAGGCAGAGCCAGAAAATGGTAAAAATTTCTTGTTGCTCCCTTCTCATCCAGAGCTTTTTCTCCGAGGCCCCCCTGTCCATTGTAGCATCTTTTTTGCCCTTCCTCCAAGGGCCTGACCTTCCCGAATGCTTGGAGGTCTTCTGGGGACTCGTCTTTGTCTTTATGCTTTTTGTGTGTGAAAATTTGACTTGCCAGTATCTCTGCACTGTCCAAAGTGTCCAGGTGACAATTAGCTAATCTGATAAGCTCATTCATGCTAATGTGCTAATGAAAGAGGACTACAGAAGATGGCTGTCCTCCCCTATGTCCCAATCAAGGACTCCTCTTTTCCTGCCAGGTGACATATGTGGATAGCAGCGGTGAGCTTCCAGGGACCATGACCCGGCTTTAGTGGTCTAGTCTAGAGGATTGACGTTAATAGAATGAGATTTTTAAGTCAAGTAGGAAAGATAGCTAAGTTGAAGGAGGCAAAAGACGGTCAGTGTCAGGGCTAAATGACCCCAGACCGTGACCCTGGGAATGTCGGCTGAGTGGGCATTGTGTTAACCCTTTCATACCCAAGCAGCAAAGAGGATTTATCAGACAGACTAGCTCTCTCTGCTTTATTCAAATTCCCCTTACTGGAAACACAAGGACCTGGGCACGTTGGTGTTCTAGCTATAATCTTGGCACTTGGGGTGGGGAGGCAGGAGGGTGAGGTGTTCTAGGTCTACCCAGGCTGCATAGAGTTCAAGATCAGCCTTTATTACTTGAGATTCTGCCAAAAAAGAAAAAGAAAAGAAACTCTAGAGCGGAAGAACCAGGACTCAGCAGAACCCAAACCGTATTTGGTACATTGTTAAACACCTTGATTTTTTTTTTTTTTCCTCTCTGAGACAGGGTTTCTCTGTGTAGCCCTGACTGTCCTGGAACTCACTTTTTAGACCAGGCTGGCCTGGAACTCACAGAGATCCATCTGCCTCTGCCTCTGGAGTGCTGAGATTAAAGGTGTGCACCACCATACCTGGCTTCGGCTGTTTTTTTTTTTTTTATAATCCCATGGAGGAGCCTTTTGGGGACAGACAAGAAACCGATTACCCCCCTACCTGAGGCTAAAACTTGCAGGATTGTCTTTTGCCAGGATAGAATAGGGGTCTTCACTGCTGTTGCCTTCTTCCTCCAGCCTCACACTGTTTATTGGGTGGCTCACAGTTTTAAAGGAGGCAGGTCCTGGATTGCTGTGCAGAGGCCATGCCCACTCCACCAGCTTGATTGCACCACTGAGCCCCTTATGGGCTGAGAAAAAGAATTCTCAAGTCTAAGGCCAAGGGCGTGGGTCAGTGGATAAAATGCCTGTTGTAACAGCACAAGGTACAACACAAGGACCCAAAGTTAGATCTCAACACCCAGGTAGAAGCCAGGCCCAGAGGTGAGCACTATACCCCAGGGCCGGGGCTCCCTGCAGTCAATGCAGTCAGTTGGTGAGCTCTTCGTTCAGTGCCTCAAACAATGAAGAGGGTGACAGAGGAAGATCTCCACGTGGTCACGTGTCCTCCACATGTGTCGTGGTTAGGTTAATACTGCTGCGATAAAGAGCAACCACGATCGAAAGCGACCACGATCGAAAGCGACTTGGGGATGAAAGGGTTCACCTCCGTCTATAGCTTGCTGTTAGTCAG
>CABHPR010144156.1:923-17937 GCA_902168415.1 Peromyscus melanophrys
TCTCTCTCTCTCTCTCTCTCTCTCTCTCTCTCTCTCTCCCTTCTTGCCATGAGGTAGCACACACCTCTCCCCCTTCCCTTCTCTCTCTCCCTCTCAACCTATCTCTCTTTCCCTCTCTTTTCCTCTCCCCTCTCTCTTCCCCCCACCAAATAAAACTCTCCACTGAGCACTGTCTGCATGACAACGTCTCTGTCTCTCACCCGGGGTGGGGCACCTTGGCTCCACCCACCAAGGCCTCTCTCTTGCTGTGTCACAACAGCCTGGCCATTCTTTTAGAGATGGAAAATCAAGGCTCAGAGGGGTTGAAAGGACTTACCTGGATAAAGCCAGCACTGTCTGAGCTGTGTTTTTCATGTGGCATTTGTTAGTCAACAAACCTAAAATTGTGTCTTTGTTTTGAATAGATGTTTGTGTGTCAGACCACCTTCCCAAGAATGATGGATATCAGTATAAAAGAAAGAAAGGATGCTTTTTATGAAACATTTTTCTCAGCATTACAATTATCTAGAAATACAAATGAAAACTGGAGTTACATATCTGGCTACTATAGAAAGACTAAAGTGTTGGGGAGGGTGATGGTTTTTTTGTGGCGCTCTTGCCCCCAAGGAAAAGTCATGACATGCAACAGAATCCACTAAACAAGAGTTTTATCGAGACAAAGAGAAAGGGATAGATGTGATCAGGCCTGTGGAAGGACACGTGCGAGAAAGAGGGCGGGGAACATGGGGCTCGATTTATAAAGGCCAGGATACACCCGAGCACACAGGCCCACGTGGCTATTCCACGAATGTGCATAGATCACATGGTCACGTCCGTGTGACTATGTGACCGCGTAACCATGGGGCATGGGTCACACAGGACCTATGACCTGGAAATGACTAGGCAGAGATGACTAAGTCCCGCTAGGCATGCACGACCATGGGGGCGTGGTTGGAATTCCTATCAGAGGGTGTGGAAACAAGGGAACATTTGTACACCATTGGTTGGGATGTCAATTAGTGGAACCTTTAAGGGCAATAACATGGATGGTCTTCCTGAAATTAAAAGAGAATTACCTCATGATCCAGAAATGCCACCAGTGGGGATTTATTAAAAGGGAATGAAATCAGCATGTCAAAGAGATATCCGAACTTCTATATTAATTGTGAAAACTCTTCACACTATCCAAGAAATTGAAACAACCTATATGTCTATCTACTGATGACCGGACAAAGAAAATGGAGTGCCTGTATTTAATATCAATCACCCAACATGAACGGAACTGGAGATCATGTAAAGTGAACTAAGAAGAGGAGTTCCGCGTGATCTTGAGTCTAAAACATTGACAAGTTGAGAGCAGAATGGTGGCTATCAGAGGAAGGAGAGTAGGCAGAGAGGGTGTGGGATAACCCCTCAATGGGTACTTTCTAACTTACAGTCAGAAAGACACAAGAAGTTCTGATGTGCTATTGCATGCTAGGTTGACTAGAGATAACAATAATGCACTGAGTATTTCAAAAAGCTAAGAGAAGAGTTTTCAAAGTTTTCACCAGCTGTGCATGATGGTTCATGCCTATAATCCCATCATTCAGGCACAAGAGGACTGAGGATCAAGAGTTCGAGGCCAGCCCCAGGGAATCAAGCAAAATGAAACAAAGTTTTCATCAGAAAGAGATGATAAATGTTTGTGAATCTGAATATTTAATCTGACTTAAACATTGCACAATGTCTGTGTGTCCTTTTAATATGTAAGAGTTTAGTTCATTTTGGGGGACCAGGTTTTGCAATGTGTTTCGGCTAGCCTTGAACTCCCAATTCTTCCGTCTTGGCATTTTTATGCTAGTATTGCAGGTATTCGCTTCCACATGTGAAGATGTTCATGGATTTATCAATTAACAAAAAGGCAATGAACCACCCAGACTAGCCACCTCCTAGAGAAGTGGTTCTCAACACTGGGTTGAGACCCATTTGGGGGTTTCGAACAACCATTTCACAGGGGTTGCCTAAGACCATTAGAAAACACAGATATTTATATTCATATTATAATTCATATTAATATTCATTTAAATTCATGTTATAGTTCATAACAATAGCAAAATTACAGTTATGAAGTAGCAACAAGAACAATTTTATGGCTCAGCAGTCGTCGCATTAGGAAGGTGGAAAACCACTGTCCTAGAAGATCTTTGTTGACACACACCCTCAATCCTCTGAGAATCCAGGGAGATGTTAGGTGTGAGGAAGAGCTGATAGGTGTCCCCATGTCCCTGCTTGACTTGTTTGTACCCATTCCTATTAGCTGTGGGTACACATGTCAGAAGGCAGATTAGTCATGCAAGTTGCTACCTTCTCGTATCTGATGAGGAAATCCCAGAGCCTAGATTATCTGGAAGGAGGTAGGGGCATCTCCCGCACTGAGCTGGGCAGGTCACTGCGTGAGGCTGCTCTAGGGCTCCATTCAGTCCCACAGAGTACTGGGTGGGGGTTGTCTGTGAATAAGAGGAACATGACTTCCATCATCTCTTCTTGCTTCTTCAGAACACTGGGTTTTTAACTCACAGGAATTGAAGAGCTTAGTATAGCCTTTCCTCTGGTTATGACGAAACCGAACATATGTCCTACTTCTAGGCCTTATCCAGAACATTCCATTCTCTAAGTATGTTCCTGTAGATCTGTGTATTAGGATAAGTCTTGGAATTGCACAGCAGCTAAGGTCGCAGGCACAAGATCTGCACATGATTAAGCCAGTCAGAAGTCTAGCATAGAGGAAGAGGGATTCACAAAGCTCTACCCCACTCAAGGAGTTATTGTTACTGCTGGGGGAGGAAGGGTCAGTTTTCTCTGAGGAGGTGATCCCTGGTAGGTTGCCCATGCTCCAGTGGGTAGCCCTCCACCCATGCACATGCTGGCATCACTAAATGAACTCAGTAAAAAAGAGAGTGCCTGTAATTAGGAGAAAGATACAGTAGTGTGGTTCTGAAGGGAGTTGGAGGAGATGGAGTAAGGGATGCATTTGACTAAATGCTGAACATGTATGAAATTCTCAAAGAATAAATAAAAATATATTTTAAAAAGAGTTGGTTAAGAGTATAGTTTCAGGATCCTTGAGAACCTGTGATCACTGAGAGGTGACTTCAGACCAAAAATCTAAGCCCAAGCTGAAGAACCTGGCTGGCTACACAGAACATTTCTCAGACACAAGGCAAATCGGTCAGTCATTCAATCATCAGTCAATCACTTTCTGTGCCTGGTCAAGTTCAGGAAAAGGTTGTAAGATCTGGTCGTCCAAGTGATCAGGAAACATGGCTGCCTTAAGGGACTGTGTAACCAGGTGAAACCGTTGTTGCCTTTGATAAGGGAAGAAAGCCCCTGGCACTTGCTCTCAAGGCTTCATGCCCTCACACCCTGGGACAGTTGCCTAGAAGTCCCCAAGGCTCCTTCCTGCTTTTCTTGGCTCCTGCCAATTGTTCACAGTGCACTGTTCTTCCCATGGACATTTTAACATGTGCCTTGTTCTCAGAGTTCTTAGCGCAAGTGTATCAAGCAAGGCTATGCCTATTCCTTGGATTTCTGGGAATGATGCGGGCTGTGGAGAAGGGCAGCGCCACAGTGCAGGACGTGAATCTGGCTTGAGTTGTCAGCCTTACTTAGATTTCTGAACGGACCCCTGGCCCATTCTTCTTAGACTCAGTTTCTGCAATAAATGAGACACAGAGCTAATGTGGAAAAACTTAAAAGGATGAGGTTCAGTATGGATGTGTGAGAAGGAAAAGCCAGTAGAGCAGATGAAAGAGAGTGCTCCAGAGAGTGGGGGAAGATTTGGTTCAGTTCAGTGGGGTCAGTACTTGGGCCATTCTACAGTTCATTACCTCTATTTCCAGAGATGTAGAGAAAATTCACTTCCAGTAACATGGCTGAAGGAGACTTACAAAGATATAATTTTATTTATTTATTTATTTGTGTGTGTGTGTATGTGTGTGTGTGTGTGTGTGTGTGTGTGTGTGTGTGTGTGTGTGTGTGTGTGGTGTGCTCTCACACACATGCTTGGGTACAGTAGCTCACACGTGCAAGCCACAATGTCATGTGGAGGTCAAAGAACAATTTTCAAAAGTTAGTTCTCTCCTTCTACCAATGTGGGTTCTTAAAATCAAACTCAGCACCTTTATCCACTGAGCCATCTTCCTGGTCCCAAGGCTATAATTTTAATATAGTTAGATAAGACCTATGATAGTTTTATGTATGGAATATTATAGGGCAACATGTTTATTATGCTTAGGAAGAAGCACGGAAGAATTTCTGAAGGTGGTTATGCCCAGAGCAAAATCTTTAGGAGTAAGTATAAGGAAATATTCTAGAAAGTCTGGAGGGGGTGATCCCAAGAATACCCACTAAATCCATCAGAGCACAGCACAAGAGTATGGGGTATGAACATGCATTTATTTGTCACAGAGTATGGGATACTGTTACAGGTGAGGTTGGTGAGGCCAATAGACTCAGCATAGAAGACTACTGTGAAAGTTCCATAGATGCAGACAGAGGGCGTTATAGGGGAAGTGGAGAGGTTGGTTTCCTATCTGCCTATGTCTCCTGAGCACTTCTGTGCAGGATGTGTTTAGGGAGAGGCTGGAGTTAATGGAGCTCGAGGGCTTTTCTGTCACTCCATCAGCTCTTAGGGCAACACCCCTGTAGGATCTTCTTGCATAGAAGGGCTCCAGCCCTATGGAACTGTTAATAAGAACAACGATAACACCCAAGTTAAGGCTGGGGATGCCAACATCTGGAAAGAGTCACAGGACTCTGGAGAGTATGTTAGATTATTTGCCTCAATCCAGAGTCTGTCTCTTCATTTTTTTTTAAACTTCCTTGAAACACATCGAGGATTAGATTAACATAAACCGGGTCTGTAGGATTGGTTTATAAAAGTGCCAGGCCAACTTCTGATGAGAAATACTCATCAAGGGGTTTGTGTATTCTTCTGTTATCTGGTTGTAGAAGGGGACTATGTAATAGTTCTTGGGAGATAGAAACATGGAGATTTTTTTTTCAATAAAGTTTATTCTCAGTAATTCACATGGAAATTATCTTTTTAGCAATTCTTGAAGTCTACAGTTGACCTCAGAAGTTTTGTCACAGGGAATTGAATTAATTTGGAGTGTATTACCATCATATCATCATTTACAATTTTCTACAACTAAATAGAGTCATTATTAATTCTAGTATGTATTTGTTTCTCTGAACTGAGTGACTTCCTGATTTTATTCCCTCTTTTTTTTCTTCTCTTTTCTTTTCCTTCTTTTTTTTTTAAATTTAATTCAATTTTACATATCAGCCACGGATTCCCTTGTTCTCCCCCCTTCCCCCCTTCACCCCAGCCCACCCCCCATTCCTATCTCCTCCATGGCAAAGACTCCCCTGAGGATTGAGTTCAACTTGGTAGATTCAGTCCAGGCAGGTCCAGTCCCATCCTCCCAGGCTGAGCTAAGTGTCCCTGTATAAGCCCCAGGTTCCAAACAGCCAGCACATGCACTGAGGACTGAGGACAGCACATCCCACTCCCTGGATGCCTCCCAAACAGATCAAGCTAATCAATCAACTGTCTCACTTATCCAGAGGGCCTGATCCAGTTGGGGGCTCCTCAGCTATTAGTTCATAGTTTATGTGTTTCCATTCATTTGGCTATTTGTCCCTGTGCTTTATCCAACCTTGGTCTCAACAATTCTCACTTATACAAACCCTCCTCTTTCTCGCCAATTGGACTCCTGGAGCTCCACCTGGGGCCTGACCGTGGATCTCTGCATCCGGTTCCCTCTGTCATTGGATGAGGTTTCTAGCACACCAATTAGGGTGTTTGGCCATCACTTTTCTTATGACTAATTTTTCATTGCTTTGATGCTTTATGAAGAAAATTCCAAAATCTTCAGTTAATCACTGCAGAAACTTAGACCTCGTTAGCGCGCATTGAGATGGGCAATTTCCAACAGCAACTTTCCTCGGGGCTTGCGTTTGTCCTTCTTTAGGTTGGATTTTTCCTTCTAGTGCTTTCTGTAAGGCTGGGTTTGTGGATCGGTATTGATTAAATCTGGTTTTATCATGGAATATTTTGTTTACTCCGCCTATGGTGATTGAGAGTTTTGCTGGGTATAATAGTCTAGGTTGGCATCCGTGGTCTCTTAGTGTCTGCATAACATTTGTCCAGGACCTTCTAGCTTGCATAGTCTCTATTGAGAAGTCTGGTGTTATTCTGATGGGTTTGCCTTTATATGTTACTTGGTCTTTCTCCTTTACAGCTCTTAATATTTTTTCTTTGATCTGTATGTTTAATGTTTTGATTATTATGTGGCGAGAGGACTTTCTTTTTGGATCCAGCCTATTTGGTGTTCTGTAAGCTTCTTGTATCTTCATAGGTATTTCTTTCTTTAGGTTAGGAAAGTTTTCTTCTATGATTTTGTTGAATATATTTTCTGTGCTTTTGAGTTGGTATTCTTCTCCTTCTTCTATCCCTATTATTCTTAGATTTGGTCTTTTCATGGTGTCCCAGATTTTTTGGATGTTTTGTGTTACGACTTTTTTGTCTTTAGTGTTTTCTTTGACTGACGAATCTATTTTCTCTATTGTGTCTTCAGTGTCAGAGATTCTCTGTTCCATCTTTTGTATTCGGTTGGTTATACTTGTTTCTGTAGTTCCTGTTCGTTTAGTCAGGATTTCTATTTCCAGCATTCCCTCAGCTTGTGTTTTCTTTGTTGTCTCAATTTCTTTTTTCAGATCTTGGAATGTTTCTTTCATCTGTTTAATTATTTTTTCTTGGCTTTCTTTGCTTTCTTCCAATTTTTTGTTTGTTTTTTCTTCCATTTCTTTAAGGGAATTTTTTATTTCCTCTTTAAGGAAGTTTTTCATTTCTTCTTTAATGGAGTTTTTCATTTCCTCTTTAAGGGAATTTTTTATTTCCTCTTTAATGGAGCTTTTCATTTCCTCTTTAAGGGAATTTTTTATTTCGAAACATGGAGATTTTTATGCTCATAATTTTACTGGCAAAGGCATGGATAGAGGATGCTAAAAAACAAAAACAAACAAACAAACAAAAAACCGTAGCCTTTATTTACCTCCCTCCTTGCCCCTAAAGAGTCCCCCTTTTCCATTTCTCCTGATCAGATCACTTGTATCCTGTTTCCCTCTCCACTGCTTCCCCACCCCCTATCCTGGCAACGGTCCCCCAAACTGATAGAGTCTTGAAGCCTGCCTCTCTTACCTTGATCTTCATAGTGTTCCAGTTAATTCTGAGGATTATCTGATGGCCAGAGTACATTTCCACATCATGTACTGTCTTAAGCACCGGAGGGCTCCTCACTGGGTCCAGTAGTTTGCTAATCACAAAGTGCTGTGGAACACACATGGTTTGCCCCAGGATGTTTTCTCTGTTAGTGTGGCGGTCCTTTCAACTCCCTTCTAGGTCTCCTTCAAGTGAGAGACAGATAAGACTCCTATTTCTATCACTCTCACTTAGGGCCTTTCCATGTTTTGTTCCATACTAGGTCCCAACGATTGCTCTAAGCAAATTATATACAGCAGGGAGCTAGCAAAGCCAAATAAATATAGAAACAAAGAAAAGGAATCTGACACAGGAACTTGATGAATTTTGGAGAAAACCACTGCATTTTGTTAATTATTTCCTGAATATTTTGTAGTTCATTTTTTTTCCTTCTTTAAGGTCTTTCTTTGTGGTCTGTTGGGTTTTTTCATATTTATTTGTTTGTTTATTGGTGGTGGTGCTGGTGGTGCTGGTGGTATGCCTTGATTGCTTTCTCTTTCTGTTTTCTGTTTGTCCAAGATGCTTAATCTTTGTGGTTATGACAAGACTTATTTAAAGCATTTTATGTATAATACCTTGTTTTAAATGAATAGCAACTGCCCAGTGCTAGGAGGCAGAGATGGGAGGACGGGGGCAGCCGGTCAGTCAGTCTAGCTGACTTATGAGCTCTGGGTTCAGCAAGAGGCCCTGTCTCAAAAAAAATGGTGGAGAGTGATAGAGGAAGACTCTAGAGATGGCCCTCTGGCCCCCAGGAAAGCTGCACAAGCATGCCCCTGCCTCCCACTCCAACCCAAACAGCATCCTGAATTGACTGTCATCACATACAGAAATTCTTTTTTTTTGTTTGTTTGTTTGTTCGTTTTTCGAGACAGGGTTTCTCTGTGTAGCTTTGCACCTTTCCTGGATCTCACTTGGTAGCCCAGGCTGGCCTCGAACTCACAGAGATCCACCTGCCTCTGCCTCCTAAGTGCTGGGATTAAAGGCGTGCGCCACCACTGCCCGGCCAGAAATTCTTAATTTTTGCTTATCCTAAGTGTTTTATGAGGTTCTTTGATGAAGTTCTGTATTTGGCTACACAGTGGCCATTTCCAGTTTAAGGAATTAGGGCAGTTTTTTTTAATATATACAATATATCGTCAAGCCATTGAGTCATGGAGGACTGATTGAACTTGGTAACTGGGTGTATCAGGAAGTAAAATTGTTCTTCTCTGACAAAAGTAAATATTTAACTGTTCCCTGGGTGAGTTTTCTTTGTTCTCCCTGACGGTGTGTTTCTGAATGACTCATCTTCTGACAGCAGGTGCCTCTGCTTCCAGCTCTGCTGCTCATGCTTTCTGCCTCAGTTTCATTCCATTCACTGGGTCCTTTTAGCTCCAGGATTTCTGTTGTTTCAAAACAATTATAATCTCTGTTAAATTTGTAGTTTGGGTTATTCTAGTCCTTTATTTTCCTGTTTCCATTGACTTGTTTTACTGTATTTTCTTCAGGTTCAATAAGCTTCCAAAGAACAATTAATTGGGGATTATTGCAGAGAAGTTGATATATCTCCATTTCTTTGTGGTCAGCTACTGGGAAAGGTGCGTGTGTGTGCGTGCGTGCGTGCATGTGTGATTTTTTTTTCTCCTTGGTTTATCGTGTTTGTTGTGTGGCATTGTGTTAGTATCTGAACATATAAAGTGGGACTTATTATTCTTGTCTTTGAACAACAGTTCTGTCTGTGAGAGGGCTCCACCAGAGAGCTGGCATGGCATGTAGGTACACTTACCCTTGGAGATCTCACATAGGCAGGCCTGGTATCTGGGTCAGCAGGTGTTCATCTCTGGGACCTGGATCTACAGGCTTGTATCTAGAACCTAGGTCTGTTAAAAAATAGGTCTGAAATGAATCCATGGGGGTCCGTTTGGATCCTTGGGTCTACAGAGTGTAGTTGGAGTTTTCTCCAGTCCTGCCCAGCCCCATGGAACTCTCTGTGTAGACCAGGATCTGGAATTAAAAGCTTGTGCCATTAGTGCTTATAAAATAGTCACTCAGAAGCTTATATTAATTTAAATTGCATGGCCATTAGCTCAGGCCTACCACTGACTAGCTCTTACATTTAAATTCAGCCCATTTCTGTTCATCTATATGTTGCCACATGTTCTGTGGCTTTACCTGTGTGCCATTATGTGCTGCTCCTTGGATGGCAGGCTGGCGTCTCCCCTGACTCAGCCTTCCTCTTCCCAGAATTCTCCTCTCTGCTTGTCTTGCTTATATGTCCTGCCTGGCTACTGGCCAATCAGCTTTTTATTTATCAACCAATCAGAGCAACACATTCACAGCATACAGAACATCCCACAGCAACAGAGGACCTGAAGGGTGGGCTTCAGGGACTGGCTTGACATTGGCAAGCCCACAGCCTTCCACCAGAGCTCAGGGTTACTGAAGAGAAGACAATAAATCCAACCACTGATTTTAAAGATCAAGAACCTGAGCCCAAAGCCAGGAGTAATGGCACAAGCTTTTAATCCCAGATCCTGGTCTACACAGAGAGTTCCAGGACATCCAGAGCTACATAGAGGAAGGCACCTTGAAAACAAAACAAAATAATAAAAATGGAAGGAAGGAAGGAAGGAAGAAAGAAAGAAAGAAAGAAAAGAAAGAGAGAGAGAGAAAGAAAGAAAGAGAGAGAGAGAAAGAAAGAGAGAGAGGGAGAAAGAAAGAAAGAAAGAAAGAAAGAAAGAAAGAAAGAAAGAAAGAAAGAAAGAAAGAAAGAAAGAAATATAGAAAGAATCTAAGTGCAAGTTTTAGGAATTTGTCAAAATCTAACCCAGTGTTTAACTCCATGCACCAACAGGCATAGTTGTGTAGTCCTACTATGTGTTAACACCATGTCACAGTGGGCAGCTACAATCACATTGCTCCACTTTCCTCTGGTTAAAATTGAAGTAAGCTGCTATGTAGCTAGGAATGCTGGTCCTTATATGTTAAGCATGTCATGACATAGAATTGTGTCAGGATTAGTACTTTCTGATGGATGGTTGAAAAGATGCTGGTGGTGGAAATGTGAACATGAGGCTATGTGAGTGTGTCAATGGGAGGAGGTTCCTGTGTCCCACACTGTCAATCGTGCTCACCTCAGAGCACAAGGAAAAAGGCAGGAGGCTGCCGTAGGAAGGCAGCAACAATTACTAAGGATTCCCCATTCTCCCTGAAGATGCTTTATCTCTTGATCTCCATATCTACTGAAGGCTGCGATTAAAAAAAATGTAAGTCATCAAAATATTAGTTACTGTCACCAATTAATAATAATAATAACAAAATAGCTATCATTCTTGCATGTTTGCTATACCCTAGATGTTACGTTAAGTGTCTTACAGTTACATAGATATTCTAAAATCTTTTGTATGTATGGATGTGTATGTGTGTGTGAAAGGGGGGCTGTAAGTGTGCACATACCACAGTGTATATTGGGAGGCAGAATAGCCCTTGTTCTTCCACTATGCTGTGCATGCCAGGCTAGCTGGCCTCTGGGTGTCAAGGGAATTCACCTATCTCTGCCTTCCATCTTGCCAGGAATGCTGGAATTAGAGACATGTGCCACAACACAGACTTTTGTATGGGCCTTGAAGATCTAAACTCAGGTCATCAGGCTTGCACAGTGAGAGCTTTCGCCCACTGATCCATCCATCACCCTGGTCTCAGATGAATGACCTCATTTAAATTGTCATCACAACATGATGTCACTATAACCTTACTTTACTGTAGTTTTCACACAAATGGATTATTCAAAATAGTGAGTTTCCAGTAAATGTGATGAGTTACACGGAGGAGACAGAAGAGTTAAAAATTCAGGTTACACAGATGGTGAACTGTTTCTTCAGTTCCTTAACGTTCTAATGCCCCATGGCAGGGGGAGCTGATGGGATGACTTTAGTTTTGAGTATACTCTTGCCCTGAATGACTACTCATTTTTTAGCTGTGAAGGATGAACATAGCTTCTTTTGGATCAGAAGAGCAGTGAAGCTGATGAAGACCATGTTGGCACATCTTCCTTGTATTCCTTCCCTGTGCCTTTCACCCAACAGAATCTTTCTCTAACTTAATCACACCAACTGATTTACAGAGGTGCTGTTTCAGGCAATACCCTCCACCATCCCCCCACCCCGGTCAAGTTTACTTTGGCTGGCAGAGAAGTTCTTGATATGGATCAAGCAATGGATGTAGTCACGCTTGTAGCAGGAATCTTATTAATAAAATCAAACCTGAGCCAGGTATTGGGGTGAACTGGAAGATCAGAGAGACAGAACAAGCCACAGCTAACCTCACCCGGCCAACTTCTCAGCTGATCTTGTTTCCTCAGACTGGAAACCTCTGTGTCCTCATATCCGAATGGCTCTCAGCTGAACTGTGCTGCTCAAAACCTAAAAGCTTAACCAGCCAAATGCTTCTAGTTTCTGGTCCTCACGCCTTATATATCTTTCTGTTTTTGCCATCATTCCCTGGGATTAAAGGCTCGCTTTCTGGGATTAAAGGCGTGAGTCACCATGCTTGGCTGTATCTTTGAACAGATGGATTTCTGTCTCTGGAATGCTAGGATTAAAGGCGTGTGCTACCATTGCCTATCCTAAGTATCTAGTGGCTTTTCTGTTCTCTGACCCCAGATAAGTTTATTAGGGTACACAATATTTTGGGGAACACAATACCACCACACACGCTGGTCAACATAACACTTGGGAGAAAGTATTTTCACTCTTCACGCTTCTGGATGCACATCCTTGCTTGCATAGTAGGCTGAATTATCTGCAGTGAACAGTCTGCTGCCTCTACTCAGCACATGCCTAATGCAAATGCTCCCTGCAGCTCAGCTTATTAAATCTAGGCTCAGGAAGACTCAGCCATTCTGGTTAGGTGGAAAAAACAAAACAAAACAAAAAACAAACAAACAAACAAAACAAACAAAAAAAACCAAGAACCACTCAGAAGCTGAGAACATTCTGTGTGGAAAAACTGAAATCAAACATTACTAATCTTAGGTGGTCTTTCTACAGATGCCTCCCAACTTGAGGTGCACTTACATTGTAAACTATTTTAAGATGTGTTACATTTGTTTATTCTGTGGAATATTTGTTTAATGATGCAAAGATGTGTTGCATCCCTTTATGCTGCATTTGTTTAACTCTGTGAAGCTGTGATTCTTTGACTGTCTAAAATACTTGATGGTCTAATAAAGAACTGAATGACCAATAGTGAGGCAGGAGAAAGGATAGGCGGTGCTGGCAGGCAGAGAGAATACATATATATATTTTATATATATATATAAAAAGAGCAAGAGAACAAGGAGAGGAGGATGCTAGGGGCCAGCCACCCAGCCACTCAGTCAACCACATAGTAAGAGTAAGATAAACAGAAATAGAAAAAGGTGAAAGTCCAGAGGCATAAGGGTGATGGGATAATTTAAGAAAAGCTGGCTAGCAATAAGCCAAGCTAAGGCCGGGCATTTATAAATAAGAACAAGCTTCCATGTGTGATTTATTTGGTAGTGTGAAGGCCTAGACTTGACTTTACAGGCTCTACCTTAGGGAAAGGGCCAGCATCTCAGACCACCTGCTGTACTCAGTTCCAGGAAGGACCTCAGGAATGTGCCATGACTAGAACGGATACAGAGCAGTATCCTCCTACAGACATCCTGTCTGTAGTTTTTGGCCCTTGAAGATATCTAGATAATCCTGTGAGCAGTCCGGATAATCCTGTTCAGGGGGTTGTGGTTCCCTGCCAAAATGTAACCCAATGGTTTCAAATGTGGTTTCACACCCAAAGTCTAGACCAATAGTTTCAAAAAATCACCTTACGCCATATCCCTTCTACCCAATCCCAAGTTGCCAATTCCCAGTTTGTGGATATTTTCCCTATAAAAACTCTCTATACCTGGGGTTGTGTCGTGACCACCTCGACCAGCAAGGAAGACACGACACCGAGCTCTTCTTCAAGCTGTTTATTCAGGCCTTTTACAATCTTTTTCTCTGACCCCGAAGGGAGCCCGTCCCAGCCTTTTATAGGTCTCATTCCACCGACCACCACATGCCACGTGGCATCCCAGGATAGGTACATGTATGCCATAGCAAGCTGTAATCGAAAACCAAAGCCAAATACGGAATTGCTTTTCTCTAAATGTCCCGCCGGCAGGAAGGCAGGGACAGGATGTCAGCGCCATCTTTAAGGCGCAGCAGCGTGGTGAAATGGCTCTCCACAGGTTCGTGGCCTCCACATTTCCTTCCATCTACTGTGCAGTGGCCCAGGTTGAACCTGAATAAAAGGACCCTTATGTGCTTGCATCAGAAACCGGCTCCTTGGTGGTCTCTGGGGGTTTCTCAAAATAGGTACAACAGTATCTGGGTGGCAGGCCCCCCAAAAGAGCAAAAACAATCAACAGCATTTTGGCATCTAATGTGGTACTAGAGTAAAAGAAAATCCAACAACATTATATGTTAACAAAATCATCGTAAATGGAAAATACTGTCAGTTAAGATGCATTTAATATATATAATCTCTTAAATACCTTAGCCTAAGCAAGAGAGTATAATGTCAAATATAGGTGGTTTACCCTTGTGATTGTATGGCTAGCTGGGAACTGCATCCTGCAGTCGTTACCCAGCATCTTGAGAGTATTGTATCATATAGCCCTTGGAGAAGATAAAAATTAAAAACCTGCAGCAAATTTTCATACTGCTTCCACACTGTAGTAAAAATTTAAAAATTATAAGCCAAACTATTTTAAGTCAGGGACCGGGCTGGAGAGATGGCTCAGAGGTTAAGAGCACTGCTTGTTCTTCCAAAGGTCCTGAGTTCAATTCCCAGCAACCACATGGTGGCTCACAACCATCTGTAATGAGATCTGGTGCTCTCTTCTGGCCTGCAGTCATACATGCAGACAGAACACTGTATACATAATAAATAAATAAATCTTTAAAAAAAAAAAAAGGTTAAGTCAGGGACCATCTCTAATAAAGACACTAAAGAAGATCCTGTAAGACATCTAGTTACAGAAAAAAAAAAAAAAACTTTGTTGAACTTTAGTGACAAGGAAATCTTAAAATAAAAATAAAAATCAGTTTTCTCTGGATTAGCCAAAAACCAAAGGTATAAGAAAGCCCTGGTGAGCCAGACAGTGGTGGCACACGCCTTTAATCCTAGCACTTGGGAGGCAGAGGCAGAAGAATCTCTGGGTTCTAGGGCAGCCAGGGCTACACAGAGAAACCCTGTTTTAAGCCAAATTCCAGATGGAAATAAGCCCGGGATTAGATGGGAAGTCAGCTGAAGTTTAGACATCTTGTGTGGGATTCTGGGACAGTTAGAGGAAGGAACCAATTGCTTAGTCCTGAAGTCTTTCTCTAAGGCTCTCAGACTCCATCTATATTGTACCCGTTTAGCAAAGCCCCCAGAGACCACCAAGGAGCTGGTTTCGGATGCAAGCACATAAGAGTCCTTTTATTCAGGTTCAACCTGGGCCGCCACATGGCAGATAGAGGGAAATGTGGCGACGGCCACGAGCTCAGGTGTAGAGGGTTTTTATAGGGAAAAATCACAAGCTGGGAATTGGCAACTTGGGATTGGGTAGAAGGGACAAGGTGATTTTTTTTGAAACTATTGGTCTAGACTTCTGGCGGAGAACCACAACCCGCTGAACAGGATTATCTGGACTGCTCAGTAGGATTATCTAGATATCTCCAAGGGCCACAAACTACAGATAGGATCCTGTTAAGCTTTCCTTTCCTGTATAAACAGCAGACAGGATGTCTGCAGGAGGGTACTGCTCTGTATCCGTTTGAGTTATCATGGCATATTCCTGAGCCTGTAAAATTAAGTCTAGGCCTTCACAATCTCCAAGTTTGGTTGAGAAACTGGAAGACAATTGGTAGAGAGAGGGAAAAAGCCATCACTTCCCCTTTTCATGGCAACTAGAATTTAAATTACTGTAATAAGTGAGGCAAAGAGACACAAAACAAACAAACAAACAAACAAACAACCCCCCAACAATGGCTGAAAACAACAAAACAATACTGAGACTCTATTGAAGAACACCTTTCCACTGGCCCAAACTTAGCGCAATCAACGTCCTCACTGAACTGGAAGTCAGAAATTAACAAAATCAAATCCAAAACAACCTCTTTGTAGCTACTCTTCTTCTATGCACAGTATTTAAATTTGAAAATATTTTAGTATCGTTGTGTGTGAGTGTCTGAGTGTGGGCATACACATGCTATGGCCAGCACATGGAAGTCAGAGGTCACTTGATGGGAGTCAACTTTCTCTTCCCACCAAGGGATTCAAGGTTCAAACTCAGGTCCTCAGCTTCATGGTAAGCACTTTTACCCATCTGAGCCATCTTGCCATCCCTATATACAGTATTGAGAATACAATAAATAATGTGATTTGTGAGATAGTAGAAAATGAAAAAAATACAACAACAATAAGAAAAAAAAAACATGGCTGATACATATTCACTATGACCAACATTCTGGGCATTTTATTTAGTCTTTATTATCATGTACTAATTATGGAGAGAAGATCAGAAACCTTACAGACCATGGGAAAGCAGATTTGGCTGTACCTAATGCTTCTGGTTGGAACAAGCTCTTTAAGAGTGTCTCTCACAGCATTGGGATCACTTTGACCTTTAAGTTCCTCTGAACTCATGTCTGTGGCTGCATTCCTGCTGAGCCACACCTGGCCTGGCTCCAGAGCATAGCACCTAGCCCCAATTCATCTTTTGTTTAACCAATACCTTTTGTTTTTCTTGATGCCCTCTATGTGAATCTTGTCTCAGAGTCTCCCAAGGATACAAAGGCCTATGCAAAAGTTGGTTCAGGAAACCTGGAAAACCTGAGAAATTGAGGAATTTGCACTTCACATTGTATTGTTGGGAGCTCCTTTCAGGTTGTTTTGAGCATATGGAAATTAACTGGCTAAACTGTAATGGAGAGAAATAAAACTGCCCTAGGCTAAGAGATAGGGCTTCAGTTCTTCGAGGCTGGACCCCTCTGCAGCCTTGAAAGGCTAGATTCATTCTTAAGATGTCTCTGAGTCTTCATTCCATGGATCTGCATGAACCCACACACCTGTGCCACGATATACAGTGACACATGTCTTTTATTCATTATTGCTGATTTTCCGCTTTGTAGGTTTCTCATGAGTCTTTCAAAGATATGAACCCACATCATGTTACAAGATTCCTGAAGTTTGAAAACAAGAACCCATTGAAGTGGCCAGGTGGTCTGTCTGTCTGTCTATCTATCTGTCTGTCTGTCTATCATCTATCTATCCATCTTAGTTAGGGTTTCTATTGCTGTAAAGAGACACCTTGACTAAGGCAACTCTTATAAAGAAAAAACATTTAATTGGGGTGGCTTACATTTTCAAGGTTTAGTCCGTTATTATTGTGGTACGACATGGTGGTATGGTGGTGTGCAGGCAGACACGGTGCTGGAGAAGTTGCTGAGTGTCCTACATCTTGACTTGTAAGCAACAGGAAGTGGTCTGAGACACCAGGTGGTATCTTGAGCATATATGAGACTTCAAAGCCTGCCTCCACAGTGACACACTTCCTCCAATAGTGCCACTCCCTTTGGGGGCCATTTTTTTTCAAACCACCATTATCTATGTACATCTAGTCTGGTGGACAAAACATAGGGCAGAGTGATAGCAATTTATTTATTTATTTATTTATTTATTTATTTATTTATTTATTTATTT
>CABHPR010144156.1:17947-28874 GCA_902168415.1 Peromyscus melanophrys
TTTATTTATTTATTTATTTATTTATTTATTTATTTATTTATTTATTTGTATTAGGATCAAGCCTATAGTGTTGTGCATCTGAGACAAGGGCTCTAAAAATGAGCTACATTGCCAGCCCCAGGACAGTGATGGAAGAGCCGGTTTCTAGTGCTGGCCCTCTGCTCTCTAGCTGAAAGTGTATCACCTCTGTTTTAAAGGTCTTTGTTTGTTATATGGCCTTGCTGGTACAGTTCACAAAGATTTTTCATGAAAATTACATCATTTGCTCTTGAAAGTCTCTGAGACAGGATAGATAGACCAATGATGTACAACTTGCTCTACAGGTAAGAATACTGGAGTTTAGTCAGATGAAGTGCCTTATTCAAAGCTCATAAAGCCAGCATGCAGAGTACAGATCAGTGCTCAGCTTTACTCCTTAAGGGATCTTTGGTCTTCATACAGTACCATGCAGCTTTTGTTAAACACCAAACCCTGTTGACCCTCAGCCCTCAAAGAGAATATTTTTATCACACTTCCTGTGCATAACTCACATTGCCCAGCACATACCTAAGCGCATAGCCATGCTCAGTAGGAGGCCATGGCTCAGTGTTCTCTGAAATCATGTTGGTGGTACTATGGGGTTTATCCTGCACTCTTTGGGGAACTCTTGTTTTCTAAAATGCTTACAGCCAAGATAGAATCATGTCAGGCAAGTCTTCAGCTTTTACATACAGGAGTCAGTTTGTACATTGTGTTCCTGCCAGTGATGATTTACGTGAACTTGGTGAAGCTATTTATCCCAGTTACAATTCAGAGGACTTGGTTTTCAAAAGGGGAGAATTCCCACCTTGAGTTTTGAATGTGTAAGAGTGAAAATAACCATCACCACCACTGCCAATGACACAAGACTTACAACTTTGGAAACACACTAGGCATTTGTGAAATGGGTGTCCTCTGAAGATAGAAAGACACCCATCTACACAGAATCCTAGTAGGGCTTTGAATGAGACAATCGACACAGTGTAAATTGGATTGCTAGCTCGGAAGTGGCAGCCAGCAAGCATTTGTTAGTGATGAGATGCCGTATTCAGAGTCTGATCTTGCATTTATTGGGCTGCTCAATGGAGCAAGCAGATGTTCTTGTTCCAGAAGGTTCACTAGCCACACGGCTCCTCAGGTCTCAAGAGCTACATATACAGTGACTTGCCTCTTCCTTCCATCCCTGCTGACTCTTTGCTCACTGGTTTGGCCATGAGGAGCGTTCCATTGGTCCTCGTGGTCTTTGTCTTGCTCTCCTATGTTCCACCAGGTAACATGGATTCCTTTCCTTATGGAATCATGGTGTGGGGTTCTATAAGACTGAGATAAAGGCAGTGCTGAGAGACCAGGAATAGAAACAGAGAGGGATATGGGCAGAGAGAAGTGGTGTGAGTTGTTGTAGGGAATGAAGAGATGATACCAAGGATACGAACAAGAGATGGCTCTCTTCAGAGAAAAAGCCGGTTCTGAGTTTGGGTCTTGAACATCTGTGGAGCTTGTTGTGGGCAAGACTGGACCAACATTGGCTGAATGGGGCAGAGTAGAGTGCTGAGACTCTTAGAGGATAGACAGGACATAAGGTGGAAGGCAAGCTGTTCCTAGAGGACCTTTGGAGCTTGCCCCTCATGGTTGGCTGTCCACACACCTTTTCATTTATTTAGAAGTCAAGACAAATGCTACAGTGAGAAGAATCTAAAACCTGAACTAGTTGTCAGAGTGTGTTAATTACTTTGTAGCACAGTGGGATCTTGTAGGGGCATCAGAATGAGTAACCAGATTCTGTGCTCCAGACAGAAGGGAGTAATGTGAGAATATGGAGACACTGGGCGGTGGTGCACGCCTTTAATCCCAGCACTTGGGAGGCAGAGGCAGACGTATCTCTGCAAATTCAAGGACAACCTGGTCTATATAGTGAGTTCCAGGACAGCTAGGACTACACAGAGAAATCCTGTCTTGAAAAACCTTAAAAAAATATGGAGAAGCCCCCATTTAGTGGTTTTCGGGGGGAAGGTGTTCAGAAAGCTCCTTTTTCCCACCTCAAATCTTCATATTCAAAAGCTGCCACTTAAGGCCAAGTGTGAAACATTTAAAAGACAGATACTGGGGAACACACTGAGATGGTTGCTGCTCCTGTGTGTGGCCGGATCTCCGGAGACTGCCCCGTGTCTCCTCTTGACTCTCTGTACCCAGAGGGGCGCTCCGGGGCTAGTGAGCACACAACAGGCAAGTGTGCTTCCCAGGAGCATCTGACCATACACTATTGATCATTTGCACACATTGATTCTTTTTGCAGATCAAAGCCCAATCCATGGTTCTATGCTGGCAGCTAGTAGAGACACCAAAGCTTACCATAGAGGAGCAGGATGACCCAGGCTGCACCCAGTCCCATGAACTGCGCCCTACCTCCTGTCCATTATTTCTTGGCTTCCAGGGGCACTTAGGTATTAACATTGCTAGATTTTAGGTATGGGTTTTAGGTACTTCAAGCCATTTCTTACCCATTACCCCAAAGGATACCTCTGAGTACCCTGTCATTAAGCTAGGACGGGTAATGGGGCACATAACAAAAAGTCATCCAGAAAGGTATTGGACACATTGGAATGGAATTAAAGGCTTCTGAGTTCTAGGCCACTGGTCTTCCTTTCTTCAGACTGAACTTTTGACAACTAAAAGCTCCCTGGGAGATGCTTGCGTCTACTGGTACAGAGTCTCTGCAGACACCTGGAACTTCTTCTCTGTCTTCCATGTAGAAAATAGCAGCAAATTGAGCCTACTGTGCTGTCCTATGCAGAGAAATGACCAGTGGGTCGTGTAATTTTGGACCATGGGAGCTAATGGCTGATAAAAGGGCCCCTGAAAGCTGGAGCCAAAGCAACTGGAAGGAGTGTGTAGCCATAGATATGGCGGATATATTTGATTATGTAGAGTTTCTTATTGAAGTGTATGAAGGGCCTGAAGTCTAAATTATCCATGGCACTGGAGGACAATAATTGGGCATTAACCTTTTTCTCCCTCTTTACAGTTAGGAGTGGACTGAATATTTACATAAGACGAATTTTTGATTCATGCTGGCTATTCAAAGGCGTTTGCAAGGAAGAATGTAACCAAGAACAAGAAGAAACTTATAACATTTTGTGTGGCACTGAATCCCTGTGCTGTATAGACCGTAAGGACATGCCCACTCTGTTTGTGAAGTAATTGTGAGTATCTGGGGTCTCCCACTGGTTCCTCTGGGAAATCTGAGAAGCTCAGTTACACTATTAAAATGTTGGCTTTAGCCTGTCAGTGTTTCTGTAGGCTGTGTTTCTTGGTTGCCTTTCTTCAGGAAATACTTTAAATTAAATTCCTTGTCACCAGTATTTTTCTCATTACCCCACAAGGGACATTTCCTAAGGTCCATTTTTCTAAAGGAAAAGTCCCAGCATCCATTTTTAACCTTATATCAACAGAATTATCCAGTAGTTACTTTTTTTTTTTTTTTTTGAGACAGGGTTTCTCTGTGTAGCTTTGGAGCCTTTCCTGGAACTCACTCTGTAGACCAGGCTGGCCTCAAACTCACAGAGATCCGCCTGCCTCTGCCTCCCGAGTGCTGGGATCAAAGGCGTGCACCACCACCTCCCGGCCATACTTTTGTGGGGCTGCAAGCAGAGTCCAGGTCTCACCCACGCTAAGCAAGGTCTACAACAGAACTAGATCAGCCACAGCTGGTCCTTCTTCAGGGCTGATTTCTACTCTGAAATGCTTTTGTGAATGTAGTCCATTGTGTCATGTGACTGTACTCACCACTCTCAATGGTGTGTAGTATTACGTTGGAGAACTATTCTTGTGTAGTTAAATGATTGTATCTATAGTTTCCAGCTTGGAACTTTTTATAAATGGCGTTGTGACAAACATTGCTTTTTTCCTTTCTTATAGGTCACATTCGGTTTTAGTAGATCAACGTGTAGTTGTGGAAATCTCACCTCTGTCTCTCAAATTGATGATACCGATTTATGTCCTCAACCATGTTGTTACTTCTTATTCTGGATACCAGCTAGTGTTTTCTATCCCCAGCCCCGCTCTGGGGTGTGTATACTAATGATATATAGTAACTGAATTTGTATTTTACCTATGACTAATAAATGTTTACAGAACGCTCAGATGTCCTTGTTTGTGACTGGGGTACAGCTGGAAGTTAGAGCACTTGCCTAGTATCCCTATTCACAATGTGTTTATTCAAGCTTTAATGTAGAAAATAGGAAAATAAAAGTCACCTGGAAAATACCTAAATTGAAGTATTGAGCATGTTGCAGTTTATAACACCCATGGGGATTTCCTACTGCTTAGCGGGACTACATCATTTAAACGTTTCTGTTGGGTGGGGATGTAGCTCGATTTGCAGAGTGCTTTCCTAGCATGTGTGAAGCCTTGAGTTCATCCCTCCAGTCTCTGTTGCCAAACAGTGATGAAGACATAATGATATATTCCTGTTTGTACACACTGGTGGAAGGGTGTGCAACAACTTACCTTATGTATCATCATGGTTGCGTTCTTAATGGCCATGTGTGCTACTGGGGTTGACTCCCCAATTCTGACAGACTGATTCTGATAATCCTGCCTCTCCATCAGCCTCACCTGGCTGTTGGAAGGGCCTCAGGCCATGCAAACAACCCCCTCCTCCCCAGTATATGTTTTTGGCAGAGGAAAATTTACATAGAATATTCTCTGTGGGAAATAATTGTTCAACTCTAGGACAAGCTTAATCTTTTTTTTGTTTTCTCTAACTTGAACTATTCTGCCATTTACTTCCTCTCTCATCTCCCTGGTAAACTGTTGCTCAGGCTTTGAAGCCATTCAGACGCTTTTGGTTTTCTGCCAAAAATTTTCCTTGGGAACTCTGACTCAGTACAAATCTTATCACACTTGCTTTTGAAACCCTGACAGATTCCATCATCTGCTTTCCTACCCCCACCTCATCTTGAATTCTTTAGCACCTCAAACCCATTTTAAAATGCCAGTTCAAATCATTCTAGGGTTCTGGAGCCTATCATGCATGTCTCATGATAATCCTTCCCCATCACGGGCCTCAGCAAAGTAACTGAAGTCCTCTACCACTCATGTCCCCATGAGTTAACTTGGGTCTCTTGCTCTACAGGCTAGGTAAACTGGAAATCAAACACAGCCTCTTGTCTTTTCAGCAATGCCCACCCTTCCTGGGGACCACAGGCAGCACTAAGCAAATGTCCCAATGGCTTTTGTAACCAGTCCTCTCTCACGTTAGATCACATTACACAGCTTTGGTCTCAAGGAAGGGAAAGCAGCCACATCTCTCGGTTTCTCTACTTCTACAGTCCTCAGACGGATCCCATCGGTCCCCATGCCCCATGACCTCACGGGCCACGCTGCGAGGGGCTCCCTCATGTCTGTTTAAAAGCCTTCTTCAATTCGAGCAGCTCAGATGCAGACTCTTGTCCAATTATAGTTTCCTATACTGGGCCATTATCGAGGCCCCTGTATACATATGGAATCATAGATTTTATGTCTACAAATTTGTGTGGTAGACTCCATTTATTAAAAAAGCATGACACACACTCTCTCTCTAGAGAGCATTCTCTGCTTTAGTGAGTGGATAAAACAAAAGTTGGGACAAGGAGAAAGTCAGACTTCTCTTTCTCTGCACCACTGTGTGAGCAGGAATGTGTTAGGTGTCTCCATGTCACCCTGGGATGCTTCACGTGCAGATGACTTGACATTGGTTGCATGTCCTCTCCCTCACAACAGAAATCATACACTTGCCACTTCAGCAACCAGCCGTAACCTCCAATACCACGTGGGAAAGGCAGCCACATTGAGATTGCGCTCATGACCGCTTCACCCTCAAACAGATCAATCTTAGCTACAAGCCTTACCGCCCATCGTCAGGGCCATGCAACTGCTCTGCTTTACCCCATCTTTGCTTTTTTGTCTGTCCGTGCTCAGGCTTTAACTGTGCTGTGGGACATTTTCTAGGGATATATGAATAGGTATCTGTCTTCCCCAGAGAGGGCACCAAAGACACAACCAAGAGATGATTCTACCCAAGTTTGTCTTGACAAACCAATGAGTTTATTGGAGTTACTTACGGGGTGAGGTGTGCACAGACCCTCAGGCAGGTACATCATTGAGAAGCCCGTTCCAAGATGGGTGGTGACTCATGAAAGATGCATTCCTGCAGCTTCCTGCAAAACTTGCAGAGAGCTCAACTAAAGCATCTCCTGGAATGTTTACTGCACATGTGACCTTGGAGACAGGCTTTGTGAGTCTCATAATTTTCTAAGTTTCCAGAGCCTTGTAAGCTTTATGATCTCTCTGTTTATGTTACATTAGCTAGTGCTACTATTAATGGATGTTTTCTAGGAATATAGTTGACCTATTTATCTGGTAACCTTACTGAACTCATTTTTATTATTTTTTATTTTTTGAGACAGAGTTTCTCTGTGTAGCTGTGGCTGTCCTGGAACTCGCTCTGTAGACCAGGCTGGCCTTGAACTCATAGAGACCCACCTGCCTCTGCCTCCTGAGTGCTGGGATTAAATGCATGTCCCACCATTGCCAGGTGTGAACTCATTTCTTAATTTTCATAGTTGTTTTCAATAGATGCCTTGAGATTGTCAAATAGCTAATCACACACCTTAGACAAGAGACTTTTCTTTGTATTTAATTGGTGGGCTCTGACTTTTCCTCCTCATCACACTGACTAGTAATCCCCCCAGTAGGACACTAAGAGTTTTGAGAACAGGTATTTCTTCTTAGCTTTTAACTTTTTCTTTTTCCTTTTTATTATTTGTGTGTGTATGAGTTTTGCCTGCATGTATGTCTATGCACCATGTGTGTGCAGTGCCCAAGGAGGCCAGAAGAGGGCATCAGATACCCTAGAATTCAAGTTACAGATAGTTGTGAGTCACTATGTGGGTGCTGGGAATAAACCCTGTCCTGTGGAAGAGCAGCCAGTGCTCATAACCTCTGAGCCATCTCTGGAGAGACGCCCTCTTGTCTTCTTTTTGATTCTTGTGGCAATGCAGTATTTCACCATTAAACATAATGTTAGCTGTGGTTTTTGTTTGTCTGTTCTTGTTGGTTTTTTTTGTTTTTTGTTTGTTTGTTTGTTTGTTTTTGGTTTTTCGAGACAGGGTTTCTCTGTGTAGCTTCGTGCCTTTCCTGGAACTCACTTGGTAGCCCAGGCTGGCCTGGAACTCACAGAGATCCGCCTGGCTCTGTTTCCCGAGTGCTGGGATTAAAGGCGTGTGCCACCACTGCCCGGCTTGTTGTTTGTTTTTAAATCGCATTGAGGAAGCTGCCTTCCCCATGTAGTTTCTAAGAGTTCTTAGCCTGAGTTATTTTTCTTTTCTTTTTCCATTTATTTATTTATTTATTTATTTATTTATTTATTTATTTATTTATTTATTTATTTAATTTGCCTGAGTTATTTATATACTTATTTCTGCTAAACAGAGTCTGTCACTCACAAGTGGCACAAGCACTATACACTGGCAGACATGGTGCTTCACCCAGATGCCATCACTTACCCATCTGTAATTTATGTTGAAAAAAACTAGAAGGGAACGACCTTGGAGTAACTTGAGATGACAGCTGAAGTTTGAGTTTCTTGAGATGTAAGTAATTTGGTGATAAACACATTATCTCCATAAATATTAGACAGTAGGAAAGATATTTCCCCATATCTATCACTTATGCTGCTTTCGTATTAATTATATGTGTGTGTGTGTGTGTGTGTGTGTGTGTGTGTGTGTGTGTGCGCGCGCGCGCGCGCGCGAGCACAGGAGCACCATGATACATGTGTGGAGGTCAGAGGACAACTTGTGAGAGTTGGCTCTTTCCTATTTTTTTTAAAGGATTTATTTTATTTTTTTCATGGGGTTGGGGAGCACAGGCTCTCCTGGAGCTGCAGTTACAGGTAATAACTGATTGAGCTCAGGTCCTTTGAAAGAACAGTAAGAGCTCTTAACCATTGAGCTGCCTCTCCAGCCCCTTCTCTCGCCTTTCTCTATAACTGATGGAACCCACGTCGCCAAGTTTGGCATAAGCGCCTTTATCCACTGAGTCATCTTCCTGGCCCTATTTATGTCACTCACGTCTTTCATAGTATATGGTGACAGTTACTAATGTCTAAATTGTTGCTTCCGTGGTTTCTTTGGCCTTGGAAATCATGCTTACGTATTTTTATGGCTCTGATCTGAAATGTTCCCCAAGGGCTCATCTGTTGAAAGCTTAGTCTTCAACACAATTAGAGGAGTATTTAGCTAGTGAGGACTCTGACATCATTAGTCCGGCATGTGCTCCTGAGTTGATGGGCTTTGGGGAAGTGAGGGAAACTTTGGAGACGGGCGCCAGCTGAAGGGCGCTAGTCCTGACTGAGCATGCGCCAAGGACTACATCCGCCCCAGGCATCCTCCTCACAAACTCATCTCGTTACTACAAGGTTGGCAGCTTTGCTCTGTCACGTGCTCCCTGCCCTGGTGTTCTGCCTGGTCCTGTTCCAGGAGCAAGGATCCACATGACTATGGACTGAAATCTTTTGTGAGTCAAAATAAACAATTCCTCCCCTAAGTGGCATTCCTTGGGGATTTTGCCACAGCAAGGAAAGCTAGTATGTTAATACGGGCATCTTCTATGCTTAACTACACCTGAGAGCCAGTGACTGAATGTTTTCTAGATTAGAAAGACATTTAAAACTGGAAAGGTCAACTTACCTGTGAGTTTGCACCTGAATCCTTCCTCGTTAGAACTCTAAACAAGGACTCCGAAATAAAAATGAAGGTGTATTAAGGGCTTACTGGTTTTAGAGTCAGCCAGTAGAGCTGTTAAGCTTCCGTGAAAGACCGCTGACCCAACGCATCATGCCATGTATGTGGCTCACGCGATTTTTAGCCCAATTACTTTAACTACTAAGACTCGCTTGGAAGCCTAGGGCTAAAATGGGCAAAGGTTAGATCGTTGTCTTGGTTAAACAATAAGAACCTTGGAAAACACTGACTGAAAGAACGTCCCCAGAGATACATCACATCCATGTCCACCCACTAGAGTCTCTCTAGTAGTCAATATACAAGTTTAAATGACATTTGAAGATAGGAAGCTTGCTATGAAGTATCTGGGACCGTCTGCCCTTGGGCTAGAAACCTTGCACAATAGAACTTGGAAAAGCTGAGTGGCTTGAGAGGAGTTTGTCAACACCATGGAGGGGAAACTGCTAAAGGTCAGACTGAAATCTACTCCTGTCCCAGGAGGCTGAACGCGGTGCCGACCCTATGACTTAAGTATTAAAAAAAAAAAATCTACAAAAATTAGACTCCCCAACTCTAAACTCATCCAACAAATATATATTGGTAAATGAGTTAAATATATAGTCATGAAAAAGAAATCCAAATGACCAATAAAATTCTGAAAAATGTTCAGTCTTTTTATCTGTCAGGAAAATGAAAAATCAAAACTACATTTCAGGGGCTGGAGAGACGGTCCGTCCACTACCTGCATTTCTCGTGCAGAGGACCCTGGTTTGATTCCCAGCTTCCTTAGTGTCTCACAAGAGTCATTCTGGTTGTACAGGGGCCGGCTCCCTCTTCTGGTTCCCATCAGCTCCTGCACCTAAGAGGTGTATATAAACTTAACTGCAAGCACAACGCACATTCACCACTCACATTTAAAAAATAAATTCTTTAAAAAATGATTAAAAGGTCTCCAGATCCCATCTTACTCGTGTCAGGGTGGCTATCATTAAGCAGTCGCACAGCAGTGGGGGGTGGGGCCGCGGGAGCCGGGGACAGCTGTGAGCGTGGGCCTGGGGAGGAGGCGGCGCCCGGCTCTCACGACGATGGCCGGGCTGCAGGCGCTGGTGCAGCGGGTGCTGCGCGCGCTGATGTGGCGGGCACTACAAGCCCTGCTCTGCCGGCACCACTCGCTCATCTCGGCGCTGCGCGTGCGCCCGGGCACCTGGAGCTGGATCCGGTGGCTGACGAACCGTGGGCACTCTCGTCGCAGTCCGCACCGGCACCTGCACCGGCGCTCGCACTCGTACTCGCCTGGGGACCCGGCACTAGCCATAATGCACCCCGGGCCGCGCTGGCGCGCGGACTGCCGGACCCTGCACAAGCTGCCCGTGCACCTGGGTCTGCTGATCACGGAGTTAGAGCACAGCTTCTCGGACGTGGCGAGCATCGTGGTGTGGTGCGTGGCCGTGGGGATCTCCTACGTCAGCGTCTACGACCACCAAGGTATTTTCAAGAGAAATAATTCCAGACTGATGGAGGAAATTTTAAAACGACAACAGGAACTTTGGGGCTTAGATTGTTCCAGATACTCAGCAGAGTTGGCAGAGAGTAACGGCAAAGACGGTCTAGTTTTAATCTGCCGGTCGGCAGTGCAGGTGCTGTCCGCAGAAGACGGGAAAGCAGACGTTGTGAGAGCCGCCCAGGACTTCTGCCAGTTGGTGGCGCGGCACCAACGGAGAGCCACGGATCTGAACGTGGATGTGTTCGACCGCTTGCTTCGTTCCCACGGCTTCCCTGATCCGGATTTAGTACTGAAGTTTGGTTCTGTGGACAGCACATTAGGCTTTCTCCCCTGGCAAATCAGACTGGCTGAGATCGTGTCCTTACCTTCTCACCTGAACCTCCGTTACGAGGACTTCTTCTCCGCCCTTTGTCAGTATGCGGCGAGTGAACCGCGTCTGGGAAAGTAGTGGTCCCTGTTTGCGTCCCCTTTGGAACAAAGGACCCGAGGGACTCTGATGTTTACAAAGTACCTATAAATACCCTGTGCACACCTAGTTCACATTCCTCATAATTTATCAGCAGACACAAAGAATGTCTTACTCAAGAGTGTGTGTGTGTGTGTGTGTGTGTGTGTGTGTGTGTGTGTGTGTGTGTGTGTGTGT
>CABHPR010144156.1:28884-60156 GCA_902168415.1 Peromyscus melanophrys
TGTGTGTGTGTGTGTGTGTGTGTGTGTGTGTGTGTGTGTGTGTGTGTAAATAAACCAGGGAGGCAGCCGGGAATGGAATAGCAGAGGATGTGAGCCTTCAGATTTAAAGGTCTCAGCCGGTACAACTTTCCTGATTTTGTGAAGTATAGGGAGTGATTAAAGCTGGTCGTTTGGAGTGGGATGAGGATAATTTTTATTCAGTTTATCCTAGTGACCAAACTTTAATTTTTAAGAATAGTATATTGACTTACTAAACAGGACTATTCTCATTTTGAGGGCGATTCAGAGGAGCAGAATCCTGTACTCACATGTTGAAAGCTTGCTTACATTCAGAACATCTCTCCTCAGATTTCTGGCCATTTCCGTTGCGTTATTCTGGTAAGCAATGTGACTTTGGAGTACTGATTTGGTGCCTGTGTTCTGGGTTGTGAAGATCATTCGAAAAAGAAATCGCTCAGTATTGAAGTGCCGAAGATAACAATTTCAAATGTTGAATTATGCAGTTAAAAACTAAATAAATAATCGTCTTAAAGGTGGAAAATTTCCTTAAAAGACAGTTTTGATGCCTTTGCTGGTGTGAAGAGTAGCGTGCCACATGGTACCCGAAAACATTTCCATTAGCTTTTGATTTAAAATGAACATTTGAGAGAAGCTACCAAGGCAGCGCGTCCCTCTAAGGGAGCCCGTTCCTCCTCCGAGTAGTCCCTGGGTTTCTCCCCCTCCCCAGTAAATCTCAATAACAACTTTGCACAGAGGACTGAGCAGGACGGAGGTCTGTCTGTGTCACTGAAGTCTACGAACATAACTTAACTTGATCATTTGTGTTCTCTGGTGTCAGAGAACAGTACTGGCCCTACTGTTTTAAGAATAAGTCAGTTCTTAACAGGGATTTAATGTTTTTCCCATACTGCTCACGTTTTGATGGAAACCACTCTTTATATGTAATGGGCAGTTTTCAGAAAGCGCTTACCAGCACGAGTCATGTACATTTAGTGTGGAGCCCTTTAAATATCAGGCCCCAGAAATCTGAAAAACAGCAAAGACAACTGGGTTTGGAAAGTAGGATCTAGAATAGCATCTCAGACTCTGAGGGGAAGAATGTGTTTTCACTTGGGATTGCAAACCCCATTTATGATGTAAAAAAATACTTATAATAGAAATTATTAAAATGAAGTTTGGTCTAGTGATATTACTTTACACTTAAGGTTTTTTTTTTTTTGGTACAAATTCTTTTTTAAAAGGTCTTAATTATTGCCAGAATTTTGTGTGCGGCTACAACATATGTGAACATTATCAGAAAAGCCCCCTTGTCTGGCGTCCCATGCAGCTATCCATGTTCCATTGGTTTTTATTCTCCCTAGGGAGGTTAACTTAAGAAAATTCAGTGCTTTTCATTAACATGATATACATGTTCTCAATGGACCTTTTGGAGTTGGTATGGCTTTAGTGAATTAAACTTAGCTTAACTGGAGTAAAGGGATTTAAGATTTGTTAGCCGGATGTGGTGGTGCCCACCTTTAATCCCAGCACTTGGGAGGCAGAGGCAGGTGGATCTCTTTGAGTTTGAGGCCAGCCTGGTCTACATAGTGAGTTCCAGGATAGCCAGGGCTACACAGAGAAACTATGTCTCAAACAAACAAAAAACAAAAACAAAACCCCCAAACAAACAAACCAAATATTTAAAATGAAGTTAAATTGCCCATCAGAGCAGAACCAAAATGCTAAGTCTGTTGTAGTCTTAGGAAGAATTGCTTCAGCAAGTAACTAGGGTCTGCATTTCAATGTAAGCATTCTAGAACCTTCTCACGTGATTGCTAATGCAATCTGGACAACATGAAGTGTACTGTTCATTCTGTAATTCTCGTCAGAATCATCACAAGCTGTACATCATCAAAACCCCTTGGAGCTTCCTACTCACCGATGGCATCTTGGAGTGTATAAAGAAGTTGGAGGGTTTGAACCCATTCTGAAGCTGGACTGTGGACTGCTTCTTCAAACTGATTGGTTGTTGCTTGAAGTTGAAAAGCTGATTAAAATGTGAATAGCAAATTCTGGTACTTTGTGACTGAGTCTCGAATGCCTGTTTCTGACAAGAAAATGCTACAATATTAATGAACAGGGCCAAATAAATGGTGCATATCTATAATTCAGTCTTTGAATGTATGCTAATTAGCTCCTCCCATCTCTGTGATGGTTCCACTCTTAGAATCAGTGAAGTTTTTGTGATACTTGGAGTGGAGATTTTGACAACATGTAAACAGTGTATACAGCAGGTTTTTATGATTAAGGAATCAAATTTATTGAATTTTATTAATAAAAGTTGAAATATGTATAAATGAAAAAATCAATAAAAGAATATACTTTCTTCATGGACCATAGTGGCTATGTGAATATTATATTTATTCTAAACAGAGACAGCAGAAGGACTGTTTATTTATTTTGCTTCTTTTTTGAGACAGAGACTTTTTTTTAGCTAGTATGTTCTTTTCTGGAGCATATTCTCATTTTCACCATTTGCAGTCTTACATAGTTTATTCTTTATTTAAACCAAAAGGGTCAGCTTCACCTTTGCCAGAACTGTCGAATTCCACAGTGACTAACAGCTGAATTTTCACTGAATCTAGAAATGATGACTTACATTTTGAAGGCATTTAAGAATGACTTGGGCAGTCCTTATAAGGGAGGAGATTGAAAGGTGAGAAGTGTGACTGGCCTAAGCACAGTGTTCACTTTTGAACACGAGTCCCAGCTGGAGACAGCTTTATACCTGCTGCTTTCGTCTAAAACCAGGACCCACCAAAGGCCGCACTCCGACTCTGGGATCTGCCTTTAACAGAAGTGATTGTAAGAGAGTCTGAAGGAAAACCCAGGGCCTGTGTCAGCACTCACCCAAGATTCTAACTGATAGCTGTGAATGGATGAAAGTTATGGAAAAGGAGAATGTGAAAAATTTCTGGAGGCTTAAAAACATTTCCTATAAGGATTAACAACATTTAAGAAAATTAGAGGGTTCAGAGAAATAAAAATCAAGAGGCCTTGATTACACTGTGATGACCATCCTTCCAAGATTTTCTTTTATTTTAGAAACACATGACACTCTGTCAGTGGGATGAAAAGGATTCTTTTAAACAAGAAAGAGAAACCAAACAGCAAATGCTGGGAAGGTTGTGGAAGAAAAGAGCTTCTATGCTCTGCCAGGGGGAATAAACTAGTGCAGCTGCTCTGGAAATCAGGCCAGAGGTCCCGCAAGACACAACTATGGGATGACCGTGTGATTCAGCTGTTCCACTCCCCGGGGCTGCGCCTTACGGAATCTAAGTCAGCAACACACAGAGATATTGCACGTCCTTGTCCACTTGCAGAACTAGTCACCACAGCCGTGACATAGATCGACCTAGATGCCCACCAAGAGATGAATGAATCAATACCGTCTACATCCACAATGAAACTGCAGATAACCATTAATAAAACTGAACTTCTGTACGAGATGGTGAAGTAGCGGCTGCGTCTGTGTGAGCTGGTGAAGGAGCGCGTCAGAACAAGACAAAAGAAGACCACATTACAAAGAGAGGAGAGGAAGTGCGTCTGAGAGCCATGAAGGGAGTAAGGGGGGGGGGGGGGTTACTGGAAATGAGCAGAGAAAATAATGCAGGACACCTAGAAGCAAGCCAAACAGTGTCAGCCAGGTAGTTGTCTGGCAGAGGGAGGGGAGACAGAAGCCGCTTCCAAAAGGTGAGCCAAACAAAAGCCGTGTAGTCCTAGCTCAATCAGCCACAGCCCTCGAAAGCCTCAGATCCAGCCTCAGAGGTTTCAGTGAGAAAATGATTCATCTGCCAGGTGGGTCAGCAGTGGATGGAACAGCGAGGGGGTGTTTTGTGAGATAACTGTATGTTAACAGCTGGGCCTGATGGAGGACCCAAGATTAGGGAACATCCACAGGCAAAGGAATCTCAATTTGGCCTGCCATACTTCTGGGAGAAGAAGGGCCCAAGTGAGGCGGTCATGGAGAGCAAGAGGGCTGCAAGAGGGGAGAGCCTGGCTTAATCTAGCCGGGTATGAGGAGAGAGAGCTCTGCCTGCAGTGGCCAGGAACAGATCTCATCAACTGAGAATTACCCTGCAGTTATATAGCTCTGAGCTTGAGGGTCAGTGTGTGGTTAAACTTCTGGAGCAACCTGTGGGTTACTGCTGCAAAGCCTGACTGGGAGATGGGCTACAAGACACCCCTAACTGCATCCTTCCTGCAGGGTGATTATTATACAGGAGGTGCTCTGCCTGTACTGATCCCAGTGATGTGGCTGTTTCCCACACAGCCAGTACACTTGAGAGAAATCCCTTAGCTGAAACAGTCACACCCATGGGTACCATCTGGGGAGTCTTGCCCAACCCACAGGATGAAAAGCCAAGTGTGGCCAGCAGAGGCCTCTGATACACAAAGAAAAACTACTGCCACAAAAAAACATCTCTGGTGGACATCAACCTCTCTCGTTCAGTACAGACTAACCAACCATAGGCAAGACAGCAGGTTCAACTAACCCTCTCCCTATACATAATAGCCTAGCACAGACCTCCCCCCCCCCCACATACAGTTTAGCCAGAGTTGTTAAAGACCTACACAGTGAAGCTATAAAGAACTGAAAAATAAATTTAAGGACGCATTAGAAGGAAAGAATTAGTTCAGCAGAATTAATATTGTTAGAAGGCATTAGCAAATTGTCCTATAGATCCAGAGAGGTAATTGCTCTTTTTCACGTCCTCCTCTTTCTTTTTCTCCTCCTTCATCTTCCTCCTCTTTCTTTTGAGGTCTCACTGCGCAGCCTTGGCTGACCTGGAATTTGCTATGTAGACCAGGCTGGTCTCAAACTCATAGAGATCCATCTGCTTTTACTTCCTGAGTGCTGGGATTAAAAGAATGCTCTACCACTTCTGGCTGATACTTGTATTTTTTTTTTTTTCCGAGACAGGGTTTCTATGTGTAGTTTTGGTGCCTGTCCTGGAGCTTGCTCTGTAGCCCAGGCTGGCCTCAAACTCACAGAGATTCGCCTGGCTCTGCCTCCTGAGTACTAGGATTAAAGGCATGCACCACCACAGCCCGGCCTATACTCGGATTCTTTAATGGCTCAAATTCTATTATGGCTGATCCCAGGCTGCTTGCTGCCAGGAACTCAGTAGTCACCACACATAGCTCAGAGCCCTAGAGCCCTGATTGCTGCTCCACTGGGGCCCTGCAGTTGCTCTATCTGGCTTTGAGACCTTGGACTAGTCCACACTGTCAGGAGAAACTTGTTCCAGGCTCCTTGACCAAATAGATAAAGACACCAGGTGGTAACAGAGATACAAGACCTGTGAGAGAGGCTATATCCCCAAATACCAGATAAACAGATGAAACCCACATCTTAACCCTGCTATGAGTTAGCCCCCTCCTGAACATTGCAAACATCTCTGCTGAAAGAAGAAAGGTGATTGGAACAAAAAAAGAAAAAAAAAAAAGAAAGAAAAGAAAGAAAGGGAGGAAGGAAGGAAGAAAGAAAACTCAACCAAAGAGCTAATTCTAGACGCACAAACCCCAACGCAGAAATAAAAACAAGTGAAAGAATTTGTCATCCCCAGAACAACACAAATCCCATGGTAGTGTGTTGTAATGAGAATAACCTAGAAGAATGCCCAGACAAAGAATTAAAAAACATTCCAACCCAAAGAAGATAAAAAACAAAGAAATGGGTGAAATGAAGAAAACTCAAACTGAAATGATGTTGAAAACGGAAAAACAACAAACCAACAAAAAACCTCAGTGGAAAGTCTCAGCAACAAAATGGATCATGTCAAAAACAGAGAGGGATGGATTTAAGACAAAGAAAAGGCACTGGATCACTCAGAAAAGTTCAGTGAGGAAAAAAAGATGAATGGAACATGGGAAACTTCTCGGACATCATGAAAAGGCTTAGCCGCCACATTATGGGCATAAGAGAAGAATATCACAGTGAAGGCATAGAAGACATCTCCAATGAAATCATAGAAGAAAATTTCCCAAATCCAGACTGAGATGCTTATCCAGGTAGAGGCCTAGAGAACTCCAAACAGACAAGACCAGAAAAGAAATTCTCCATGACGTATTATTGTTAAAACATGGAAAGCTGATTTCTTACAAAGGTATTAGATAACACTGGACTCCTTGACAGAAACCTTTAAAGCCAGAAGGGCCTATAAGAGTGTAAAAAGATCACAAAACACATTCTAATTTATGTAATCACCATGATAGCTCATTATAGGTAGTATTTACTATAATTTTAAATGTATTCTTTGACAACTTCATACTTGTATATAATACATATTGATCATATTCACCTCACTCCTTTCTCTTATCCTCTACCCCTCCTGCTGAGCCCTTCTCCTTCCCAATACTTCTCATCATACTTTTATTTTTTCTTTTCTTCCTCTTCTTCTTCTTCTTTTAAATACCCACTGAGTTTGATTAGCATTGCCCAGGCCAACCTTGTATACATGATGGAGTATATAGTTGAAAACACAATCTAGTAAAAAAAAAATTATAGATGTGAAAATAGACTGTAAGATGTGATAAAACATGTATTTATTTCAATGTGGCCATGTAAACATGAAATTCCTTTTACTCATCATGCCATTTATTCTTAGGTGGGCAAGGAACTTTGAACTACTTTGGATGTCTTTTCCTAAGAAGATGAGTTCAACTAGTCACCACAACCTTTTCTTCTTTGCTTCTCTGTTCTTTGCTCCACAGCAGATGGTCCAATCCTCACAATATTTGATGGCATATTCGGTGGTGTCGCACTTCATTCTGCAGTGGCGGTACTCCGAGGAGCACTCTTGTCCCTCAAGGAAGCCCCTGGCTTTGAAGAGAGAAGACAAAAATGTTTCACTGTATTGCTTATTTGTTACTACTTTTAAAAAGAGCAAACCTGCCGGGCGGTGGTGGCGCACGCCTTTAATCCCAGCACTCGGGAGGCAGAGGCAGACGGATCTCTGTTGAGTTTGAGGCCAGCCTGGGCTATAGAGTGAGTTCCAGGAAAGGCTACAAAGCTATGCAGAGAAACCCTGTCTCAACCCTCCCCCCCAAAAAAAAGAAAAAGAAAAGATTCATTTCTACTACTTTAAAAATTTCTGCATGTGTATATGTCTGTCTGCCATGTGTGTGAATGTCCATTGTTAGAGACTGACCTAGGACGGCCTGACTCAAGATTATTGTTTGGAGTTTGGAGTCTGGCAAAACGAGACACCCTTGGCCAAACTGCACGTCCTGCAGAAACAGGACGACCTTGGCCTAACTAGAAAGTATACTTTTTAGATATAGCCTTGAACAGTAATCAGCCAGCTGCAGAGCCTGGGAACCAAAGAGACTTCACCTCCCCCCGACCACTCTGACTACTTCTCCTGAAAATTTTCCACTCTCCTTTCTCTGCCCCTCCCAGCCTAAAACACTGTATATAAACTTCAAACCCCAATCAATAAACGAAGCCTTGACACGACTCAGACTGACTCTTGTCATTCATTATATGTGCAAGGCTTCCTTCTTTTTCTCTCCCCATGATTCCTTCAGGTGTTTCACGGCTTGAGACCCACGAATAACTGGACCTGCTGGACGGGTCAGTCCATGAACTCCAGAAGAGTGTTGGATCCCCTAGAGATGGAGTTACAGGTGGTTGTGAGTCACCTGACGTGAGCGCTTGAGAATTAAACTCGGATCCTTTGCAAGAGCAGTATCTTAACTGCTGAGTCATCTCTCCAGCCCCTCTATTTGTTATTTTTAGTATTACTTTAAGTTTTGAAATTTTACTTGATATATTTTGCCTGCACATATATTTGTGTACCACGTGCATGCCTGATGCCCACGGAGGCCAGAAGAACTGTCAGATCCCCTAGAACTGCAGTTACACATGATTGTGAGCTGCATGTGGCTTCTGAGAATATGAAGTCCGGTCCCTCGCAAGAGCAGCCAGGGCTCTTAACCACCAACATACCTCTCTAGTCCCTTCTATTTGTTATTTTTATCATTAGAAATAGTTTATGATTTAAGAAAAGAATAAAGAACCTTCCCAGAACGTAAGAAAAACAGCATTAAAATGAATGCAAAAGAAGACAAGAAGGTGATAAGTACAGGTAGATGATAATTTCTTCTGGAAAGAGCGGGCAAATGAAGCAGCCACTGAGAGGGGGCAGAGAACTATTTACTATACATTTCTGCCTATGGTGCAAAAAAAAAAAAAAAAAAAAAAAAGGCAGGTTAATTCCTGAAGCAAAATTATTTCAAATGTGCTCATAGTAGCTACATTATGGGATCAGTCTATGTGCTCATCCACAGATGAACAGATAAAGAAATGGATCGAGCTGTAAAGAAGGATGAAACATGTCATCTGCAGGAAAATAGATGGGACTAAAGATCATCACAGTAAGCAAAACCATCTGGACCAGAAAGAAAGCATAGAATGTTTCCTCTTTTTTTCCTTCTTTGGATTTTGAAACAGAATCTTACTATGTACCCTTGAATGGCCTGGTACTTATCATGTAGCCCAGGCTATCTTTGGACTCATGCCAATCCCCCTGGCTCAGCCTCCCAAGTGCTGAGATTTCAGGTATGTGTCATCATGTTTTCTGTCATGTGGAATCTAGAATAAATGAAAACATCTAAGTAGGATGGAGACTATCAGAGAAGAGGGAGGAAGAGCTGGGGAGGGAGATACAGGAAGGGGAGGATGCTGGGTGCCGGTGGACACCGTTGGAAGAACTGGTCCTTTTTTCCAGCTTTTAAAAAATTTGTTATTATTATTATTATTATTATTATTATTATTATTATTATTATTATTATTATTTTATCAAGACAGGGTTTCTCTGTGTAGCCCTGGCTGTCCTCGAACTCACTCTGTAGACCAGTCTGGCCTTGAACTCACAGAGATCCACCTGCCTCTGCCTCCTGATTGCTGGGATTAAAGGCGTGCGCCACCACACCTGGCTAACAAATCTTAAATCCCTTTACTTCAATTAAGCTAAATTTAATTCACTAAAGCCATACAAACCCCAGAAGGTCTAGCAAGGACTGACTGATCATGAGCACCTTCACATATATGCTGACATGTTTTTAAATTATTTAAAACTATTGAGGCTGGCCTGTCTGTACCATGACCCTGATATTTAATTTAATGATACACAGTGTGCCCAATAAAATATTTTAAGACAACCCTCTGGAGGGTGGGAGAAAATATTTGCAAACTTACATCTGACAAGGACTTAGGGCTGAAATACCTAAAGAACTCACAACTCAATAATAAAGATAAAGAAAAAAACAATTAAAAGTGGGCAAAACACTTAGACAGATGCTTCTCCAAGAAAGGTCTAAAAAGTGACCAAAAAAGCTAATGAAAAATGCAGCCGTCATTACTGATAGAGAAAGTAAACAATAATTACAACGGGACATCACTTCGCCTCCATCATACGACTGTAATGAAGAACAGAATGACAGACACTAGCAGCTGCTGACCCTGCGCACCACCGTGGGAGTGTGAAATAGGGCAAATAGCCTTGGAGTGTGGCAACTCCTCAAAAACACAGAATACCCACACAACCCAAGGGTTCAGTTCCCAAGTTTATGCCCAGGAGGACTGGACATGTCCACATAAAACTCGGGTACAAGTGTTCATGGAATCACTCTTAATCTGAAAGCAGGGCAGCTAATTCACCAATTGATAGCAAACGTACAGTAGTCATGCAGTATAATATTTTTTTTTTTTTTTTAGAAATTAAAAAATTAGCAAGGCAGTGGTGGCACACGCCTTTCATCCCAGCACTTGGGAGGCAGAGGCAGGTGGATCTCTGATTTTGAGGCCACCCTGGTCTATAGAGTGAGTTCCAGGGCAGCTAGGGTTACATAGAGAAACAGTGTCTCAAAAAACAAAAACAATTTTTAACTAATTAATTTTTAGTGGACACTCTATTGTTATTTTTAAATTATATATATGTATGTTTTGTCTGCATATATGTCTGTGTACCACCCTTAGAGGACAGAAGAGGTCATAGGATCTCCTGGAACTGGAATTACAGATGGTTGTGAATCACCAGTTGGGTGCTGGGAATCGAACCCTGGTCCTCTTGAAGAGCAGCCAGTGCTCCTAACCACCAAGCCATCTCCTCGGGGCAGTGGAACAGTTTTCAGTAACAGAAGGAATGACGTACAGTGATGGAACTTAGAAACATTGCTCTGAGTGGAGGAAGCCAGACCAAAGGGCCACAGGTCATATCGTTATGTCTATATTCAAGGTCTGTCGTGGGAGAGACGTCCAGGGCGTCAGGAGAGAGAGGAAAGATGCGAATATTTTAGAATAGTGGTGATGGCTGCATAACTTACTAAATATACTGAAACTGCTTAAGGGCAAACTTAAACAGAGTAACTTTTATGGTGAATTACATCTCAATACAAATAGAAAGAAACACTAATGGTCAAGGAAATCTTTAACTGTAGCTAGTAAAATGTACTTTAGGTAGTGTGTGTATTTGAAAAGACAAATCAATAGACATTAACGTAAAGCCAGGCATATGTGTTTCTTATATAATACTGGTAGTTTTTGAACTTAATTTGGAAAGATTAAATTGATGATTTAGCATGTGGCTAATAAGGTGAAATTGTCAGGGATAAGCCCCCAATGCTGACAATGTCACGTGCCTGGGTCACAGGACATAGAAGATGGAGCTGGAACAGTGATGACGCTTCCTCCTGCTGGCTTGCCCTCAGAGCACAGAAAGGTGTTGTGCGGGCTTCCAGGGAAGGTTGTCACCAATAGTCTTGCTCAGCTGTAAGTTCCGTGTACCATACAGACAGCCCTTGGGTGCATCAGCAGCAAGCCTGCCACACAGACAAACAACCACTTGCAAATGAGATTTGATCCTGATCCACAGGAAGTCTAGTCCTGGGAACACATCTGGTGCTGCAAACCCGGTCAAAAGCAAGCCAGTGGCTGGGGAGATCATAGGCTCTTGTGGAAGGGCTGCTGCTGTTTTGCTAATGGACATGACAGATCCATCAACACCCTCTAAGCAGCTGCTTGTGCCCATAGGGCAGCGAGGTTGTCAGAGCCTGTCAGAGAAGCTCCTCTCTGCACTGGGCATCAGTGCCTGCAGAGGTGGTCTCCGTGCGGTCTAATTGGATCACACACACACACACACACACACACACACACACACACACACACACACGAAAGGACGGAGGAGAAAAAGGCAAAACGACAATAACAACAACAGACATAAATGGAGACTGCTATAGAAGACCACAACCAATCAAAATGCAGAGTCATGGAGCCCAGTTCCAAGAGACACACCTACAAAACACTTCCGCATCTAAGGCTCAGAAAACACAGTGGAAGAGGGGGTGGAAAGTTGATAAGAGCCAGAGGAGCAGGGAGTTTGCTGTGAGATTGTGTCTCCTAGTAACGTCAGAAGCGACACCCATAAAGTCTCACCAACATGACTGCCTACACATGAGCTGAACAAGGACATGACAGGAATAGACGAGCTAATGTGTAAGAGAGAAAGCTCAGGAGAGACCTCATCCCTACACAAAGAACTCCGGGCAACTAAGGAATGCTGAGTGTGGGAGAAATAGTCTTCCTCAGGGAAGAGCACACCAATTGGTTACCCAATACCAAAGGATCAGCCCTGAAAACATATACACAAGTAACATTATGCAGACTGAACAAATTACATTTGCATATATTCCTAATATGCATGCAATAACAATTAATTTTCAAAAGGCATGAATTTGAAAGAGAGAACAGGAGGGGTGTATGGGAGGGCTTGAGGGAGGAAAGCAAAGGAGGAAATGAAGTAATTATATTATTATCTAAAACGAAAACCCTAAACCCACAAACAAACAAACCCAAGGAAATCCATCATATCAAAAAAAAAAAAAAAAAAAAAAAAAAAAGGACATGAAGCTGGAGGTAGAAGGTCAGTTGGGAAGAAGAAAGGGATTAAGGAGGGAGATGGGGACAAGATGGGGAATCTAATATAATCAAAATAGATCATGCACAAGTATGAAAATGTCACAATGAAACCCATTATTGTGTATAACTAATACATGCTAATAAACAGTAAAAATGAATTCAGGGGGAGCCGTCATTCCCACCTTATGTAATACCCACACAGATTAAGTAAAACCATATGAGTGTCAACCAATTTTAAAGAAATACAGCTGGGTGGTGGTGGCGGCGCTCCCCTCTACTCCTAGCAGTTGGGAGGCAGAGGCAGGTGGATCTCTGTGAGTTTGAGGCCAGCCTGGTCTATAGAGCCAGTTCCAGGACAGCCAGGGCTACATAGAGAAACCCTGTCTCAAAAAAAACAAAAAACATAAAATAAAAAAAAGAAAGAAAGAAAAGAAAGAAAGAAAGGAAAGAAAGAAAAATAGAAAGAAAGAAATACATGGCAGGGGCCTTTGCCAGTGCTGACAGCATTTTGTGAGCCCAGGAAGAACAGTGGTGGAGGAGGTGCCTCTTCTGTGCCTCTTCGCCTCTCTCCCATTTTTCTTTTTTCTTTTTCTTTTCTTTCTTTCCTTTTTTTTTTTTTTTTTTTGTGGTTTTTTTTCTAGACAGGGTTTCTCTGTGTAACCCTGGCTGTCCTGGAACTCACCCTGTAGACCAGGCTGATCTGGAACTCAGAGATTCTCCTGCCTCTGCCTCCCAAGTGCTAGGATTAAAGGCGTGCGCCGCCACTGCCGCCGCCACTGCCGCCGCCGCCGCCGCCGCCACCACCACCACCACCTGGCTTCCCACCTTCTTCTAATTGCCCGCTTTCCTTTTCTCGATTCCTCATATTTCTTACACAGCAGACCCTCTCTTTCACCTCTATTTTCATATCCCTGGAATAAAAGGCTTTTGTCTTACCCAGAGGAGCCACGGACAACAAGGTCAGAACTCCCAGGACTGAGAGCAGGACCCTCATAGCTGAGTAGGGAGACTCTGAGAATCAGAGGCCAGGATGAGGAGAGCCTGTGTTTGGCCCTGGAGTGGTGAGCTGCTGCATGGTTATTGAACCTTTCAATAGCAAGAACATTTCTGGGTTCCGATGAGGCTTTGTACCAGGAGGCAGGAATGGGCATGACTGTCGTTCACTTAGAGCACATTTATCAAACGCTGGCTGGGTGCGGGCACAGATGGTAAACACAGCAGAAGGAAGGGGCAGTCCTGGAGAAGGTGGGGAGACGTGCAGCTGACAGTCTGTTGCCTTAGGGTTTCTGGAGCTGTGGAAGTTAAGCCCTCACTTACCAAGGGAAACTATCCACCTCATTTCCTGGTAATGGGGAGAGAAACCCTTGATGTGACATGATGCTGACTTGTCAGTGTTTTAAGGGAATAGACATTTAGATTTGAAACTATACATAGGTTAGTGAGATGTGGGGAAAAAAAACTTTGGTTATTATTTCCGAGTTAACTGAATGAGATTAACTAACTTCTATACTGCAAGTCTTATTGAACACAAGTTGTTCACACTTCCCAGTTGTGAAGTAATGTAGGAAAAATTAAGACGTTATAAAACACACAAAGGTATATAACGTGATTGGAATGGCAACATGGGCATATTTCTGATGAAGCAGCATGACTTACCTTTTGGGCTCTGATGAGGCAAACATAGTGGTCACCAGAGTAGTTTGAGGGGCCCAGGAAAGGTTTACAGGAGACAGAACTACCCCAACTTTAGAAAGTATGCCCATATCCTTGATACTGATCTTTATAACTTAAAAAAACTCTGTGTGTGTGTGTGTGTGTGTGTGTGTGTGTGAGAGAGAGAGAGAGAGAGAGAGAGAGAGAGAGAGAGAGAGAGAGAGAGAGAGAGAGAGAGAACAGGAATGTGCACATGAGTGTAGGTGCCTAGAGAGGCCAGAAGAAGGTGACAGATTCCCTGGAACTGGAGTTATAGGTGATTGTGAGCAACCTGATGTGGGTGCTGGGAACTGAACTCAAGTGCTCAGCTATTGAGGTGTCTCTCCAGCCCCAAGATCTTCATTGCTTTCCAGATGGACTCATCCCACATAGGGAACTTTTCATCAATAAAATGGAAGTTCTTTTCCTGCCAAGACTTGCTAGAGTGCTCCTTCTGTTTGGGGGTTTCAGAGAATGGAACATGTAGTTATACTATACATGCAGGTCCGTCCTGAATATTGAGACTTTGGAGATGCCATTGTCAGGATGATGGATTAACCAGGGTACGCGACTAGAGGTCCTGAGAGAGTGCACACATTCTAGACTAAGGGGACAAATGAGGGAAAGGAACTCTTTAGGGGTGTCTGTCTCTAAGCCGAGGTTCAGGTCCTTCATCCTTGTAAGTTGCTGAAACAGAGGCATGTGGGCCCCCACTTCTCCAGCATTCTAGAAGGTCCTTGTGGGTGCTACTTGTTGATAACTCTTGCATTCACTCAAGGGGAGTCTGGCTTGAGTTTTTACCATCTTTGATCACGAGTCCAGAATATGCTGAGTTTTGTCTCATATCTTCAAACTGTTGGCTTCTTGAAGCACAGTTTATGTGGTAAAGTGATATAATTTATAAGAAGAAATAGAAGTTCTTTATGGAACATTGAAAGCAGAATTTTTAGTGACTTTTTGACATTTTTAATCAATGTGTTTCCCAGTGTGGTAGATTTGGAACTAGATGGTGCTGCCTGGAAGCCCAGGAACACTGTGTGATGCCCAGCTGCCAAATGCCATCATAGACATCAAAGGACCAAATCCATTCTACTCAGGCTATAGGCTGGTGAACACTGGGGCATTGCCAGATCACCTGGGGCCTCTGTGGGGACAGGTAGAATGCTTTGACAATGGCTCTCCTCAAAGGTCAGAGAGCCATCAGCCATCAAGCACAAGTTGTTACAGCAGAAGAAGAGAGATGATAACTTACTATCAGATAGTAAACTTGGCCCAGGAATCACGGGTTTTATTGAGTGTAGCTTGTCAGAGAGCCACTAGTTAGGAGTCCCACAAGAAGACCAAGCTATACAACTGTCACATATAAGCAAAGGGCCTAGGTCAGTCCCATGCAGCCTCCTTGGTTAGTAGTTCAGTCTCTGAGCTCCTATGAGCCCAAGTTAGTTGATTCTGTGGGTTTTCTTGTGATGTCTTTGACCTCTCTGGCTCCTACAGTCCTTCCTCCCTCTCTTTGGCAGGATCCCCTGAGCTCAGCCTAATGTTTGGCTGTGGGTCTGCATCAGTTACTCTCTGATGACGATTGGGCTAGGCAGTAATCTATGAGTAGAGCAGAATATTGTTAGGCATCATTACATTGACATTTTTTTCTCCAGTCATGTTTGGTTCTATTCTAAGTCTCTGGGCCATCCAGCCTCTGGGTCCTGGCACTCCAGGCAGTGTGAGGGGTGAATGCACTCTCGTGGCATGGGTCACAGGCTGGACCAGTCATTGGTTGGCCACTCCCACAATCTCTGTGCCACCCTTACCCCAGCACATCCTACAGGCAGGACAGACTGTAAGTTGTAGGCTATGTGGCTGGAAGTCTTGTCTCATCACAGGAGATGGCCAGTTCAGGCTACATATTCCCTATTGCTAAGATTCTTAGCTAAGGTCATCCTTATAGAATCCTGGGAGTTTCCCTTGCACAAGGTTTCTACCTTTCCCCCCAAAAAGTGCCCCCTTTCCAGTCATCTCAGTACTTTCCCCCTTTACACCCCACCACCACACCACACCCCCCACCTATCCCTCATAACATTCATTTCTTACCCCACAGGTTTCTACATCTTTCCTTACCTTCATATTAAATTACTAATAATTCTTATATGGATAAACAGACATACACATGTGAACTTGTGCCTCTATACTGTTTATTTTAATTTATTTTGAGACACGGTCTCTCACTATGCAGCCTTGGCTGGCCTGGAACTCAAAGATGTAGGCAGAGGTTTCTGTTCCACCAACTCCCAAATACCCAGCAGAAACCTCCCAAATTACCACACAGAAGCTTATATTAAGTATAACTGCTTGGCCATTAGCTCAGGCTTATTACTGACTAGCTCTTACACTTAAATTAACCCATAATTCTTGCTGGGCGGTGGTGGCGCACGCCTTTAATCACAGCACTCGGGAGGCAGAGCCAGGTGGATCTTTGTGAGTTTGAGGCCAGCCTGGGCTACCAAGTGAGTTTCAGGAAAGGCGCAAAGCTACACAGAGAAACCCTTTCTTGAAAAATCAAAAAAAAAAAAATTAACCCATAATTCTTAACTATGTTTAGCCAAGTGGCTTGGTACCTTTTCTTGGTTCGACATTCTCATCTTGCTTCCTCTGTGTCTGGCTGGCGACTCCTGACTCCGCCCTTTCTCTTCCCAGCGTTCTTAGTTTGCTCATCTCACCTACACTTCTTGCCTGGCTTCTGGCCAATCAGCATTTTATTAAATCAATTCGAGTGACAAATCTTTAGAGTGTACAAGAGCATTATCTCACAGCATTTCCCCTTTTTTGTTTAATTAAAAAGGAAGGTTTTAACCTTAATATAGTAAAACAAAAACAGTTATCAAGTAAGAATCATACTAACAATATCCAATCCATTTACATTTGACAAAATTAGAGAAAAATATTTAATTATCTATCTTATCTTGGTAAGTCTAAAGTTTTGTATCTAATTATCTTTTATTATAACTAAAGAAAACTATAACTATCTAGTCTTCAACTCCATCAAAGACTCCAGAAAGATGCAATGTTACCTAATGACAGAGACATCAGGCTGCCTAGACAGTCCATCCAAAGTTCCTCTGCAATGTTGGGGCATCCATCTTTGGCCTACAGGCCTAGCATATCTGATAGACTTATCTGTGAAGCAGGATTTTTGAAGGACTGTCCCACCTTGTTTTGGCAAAATTCTGCAGTCACTTTCTTTTGTGTCCTTCCTGCTTGTCCAAGCATACTGTCAGCAGTTGAGGCAAGGGCACTTTCTTTGCCCACATGGCTAGCTTTTGCCATAAAGAAAACAAACTCCATATGGAGTTTCTTCGATGCCCATCATCCTCTTTGAAGTAATTGGTGATGCCAGGAGCAGACATGTCTCACTGTTGAGAAAAGTATAAGCTCTTAAAACATTTTAAATGCCATATTCTGTAGGTCTTTGAAGTGTTTGAAGATTGCCTATGTATCTGAAATATATTTCTGTATGGCCTTGAAAACATACCTAACATGACCATAAGTTTGTGATTATAGATGACTATTATTCTCTATTTCTTAATTTTATATTACATTTTTAAATGAGCTGCATAAACGTAATACCCTAAACAAGAATAGAAATATACATACAGTATAACAAAATTAACTTTAAATTTGTATCAATAAACTAATCCATACTGATGTAAAATATGTAAGATTAACAGTTGTTTTTTGGATTAAAGTATATTTAATAATCTATCTTTTTTCTCATCATTTCTATATCATATCCCCCTTTCTTCTTTTAGAAAGAGATTGACTATGACCAATAACAATTTGTAACCAACCCCCTAAACAAAGACAAGCATCCATAATCCATTTTTTAGGAAGGTGGGCATCGTTTTCTAGGCTACTTCCTGCTTATTGGGGGCACTGTTAATCTTATGGGCACCCTGAGAAAATTTGGGATTATGGTCAAGTCCTGACTGGAGTAGTCTGTGAGGCTGGATCATCTCAGCCAGCAGCCTTGAAGCCTTTCTGGATGCAGAACTCAAAGGAAACTGCAACAGAGGTGCTCTGAAACACTGGATCATCTGGGCCATCTGTTTCCACTGGAGATTTTTTAGGGGGTCTTCCTCAATCAAATATGATTTTTTTTAACACAGAATGAATCCACAGTCTCTCATTTCCCATGGAAATAAAAGCATAAACTCTTCTCCAAAGTAACATATCTTTTGACTTAAATTTTGAAGTTAAGGCATTTTCAAAATATATAGGTTGGATTATTCCAGTAACATTTACAATCAAATGTCTCTTTTTTTTTGACTTTATTTATTTATTTTTTAAATTACACTCATGATATTCATTAATTACACTCATGATATTAATCACATTTGTGGTATTCATAGATTACATTCACAGTATTCATTCAATTATATATAATATATATATATATATTAATTTTAAATGCTGAATGTCATTTATTTAAGGGGGGAGGAGGTCTTAAATACAGGCTTACAGCACAATGGGAGGACCCTGGAGGGCAGAAGTTTGCTACTGATGTTTTACAATATTGCTTCTAATCTGTTAACGCCCATTATTCAGGGTACCAGGCAAGGAACTTCCCTTAAGCATTCAGGAGGGTGGAACCTGGCAGGGAATTAGCATAGGGAGAATATCAAGGTCAAGGTCCGCAAGCAAGGCAACAGTTACCCCAAATGGGGGCCAGGGACCTGCAGGTCTCCCTTTTATTAAAAAATGAGCTTCTGACTTGGGTTGCGTGGGACGTCAGCAGGTCACCTTACCCGTCATGGAGATGCCTGCCCAGGCCACACAGGTGCTCTGTCTTAGGTTGGTGAGTGCCCCCCAGGCATTACCCGTCTCTGAATACTCATTATCATACAGGCTCAATCATGTGTGAGCTGCAGAGTTAACTGCTGCCAAAGATCTCAAAGTGGCACTGGGCTTGCAATCTGTGTGTTCGATACAGAATAGACCAACAGAGGTCCTATCTCACCCATAGCCAGTAGGCTAAAGGCAACTGGGCCATTCCCTTCCTTAACGAGCCATACTGTACGTTGGTGTCCTTGTAAGATAGTATCCCAAAAGCAACTGGAACTTGAGTTTATAAATTTATAATTTTCAAAGCCAATCAAGATGTATATAACTACTGAATTAAATTTATCATGCCCAATAGAATGAAAGATTAACTAAATGTGGTAGCTACTTTTGTTGCCAGGGTCTCCGTTGTGCTAGCTGTAGTAAGCAATTATGAAATGGTAATCCCAGAATCAAATGTCTCTTAGCAGCTGTTGCTCCTTCCTCAGCTGTCAAACAATTCAACAACAAAATAACATACAGTATCCAGACTCTCAGTGCATTTTCTGTCTTGCATGGCTCTTTTTATGTTACTTTACTCTCTTTTAAGGACTTTATTTTTTTTTTACTTTATTTATTTATTTTTTAAATTACATCCTGATATTCATTAATTACACTCATGATATTAATCACATTTGTGGTATTCATAGATTACATTCACAGTATTCATTCAATTATATATATAATATATATATTAATTTTAAATGCTGAATGTCATTTATTTAAGGGGGGAGGAGGTCTTAAATACAGGCTTACAGCACAATGGGAGGACCGCGGAGGGCAGAAGTTCGCTACTGATGTTTTACAATCTGGCTTCTAATCTGTTAACACCCATTATTCAGGGTACCAGGCAAGGAACTTCCCTTATTAATGTAAGCCTAGGAACTGTAACCATAAGACTGGATTCTCCAGAAGAGCTGCCAGCTAAAGTCGTGCTAGGATCAAGAAAAGTAGGGCTTGGCAGTACGTGTTACTGGAGTTGTATCCATGCCAGTGGATGTTCACACAATCCAGAAGAGAATTTGTCATTGCTGCTGCCGCTGTTGCTGTTATAGCAATGGTGCCCACCACTGCTACTCTTTCTGGGATTACCATTTCATAATTGCTTACTACAGCTAGCACAATGGAGACCCTGGCAACATAAGTAGCTACCACAGTTAGTTAATCTCTAATTCTATGGGGCATGATAAATTTAATTCAGTAGCTATATACATCTTGATTGGCTTTGAAAATTATAAATTTATAAACTCAAGGACTTTATTATTTTAAAACTATATATATTTCTTTTTTTATGACTGTCTATATCTTCTCTTTACTCTCCCAAGCCTACACATATTTTTGAATACATTGTGTGTGAACAGTTTAGAGGTTTTTGGGTTTGTTTTTTTCTGAATCTGTCTTTACTGCATATCTTTATCTTTTTCTGACCACTTAAGCATTTAATCTGCTAAGCTTCCTGCCTGGCTACTGACCAATAAGTATTTTATTAAACCAGTTTGAGTGACAAATCTTTACACTGTACAAGAGCATTAGCTCACAGCACAAAGAGATTCACCTGCCTCTACTGACCCGTCCAGCAGGTCCAGTTATTTGTGGGTCTCGGGCCGGGAAACACCTGAAAGCCAATGGGGACGAGAAAGGAAGGGAGCCAAGCACATATAATAAATGACAGAGTCAGTCTGAGTCGTGTCAAGGCTCCGTTTATTTGACCAGAGGCTGAGATTTATATCCAAAGTTTCAGGCAGGGAGGGGGAGCAGAGAAAGGAGAGTGGAAACTTTCCAGAAGAAGTCAGAGTGGTCGGGGCGAGGTCTCTTTGGCCCCAGGCTCCTGCAGCTGGCTGATTAGCATCTGTTTGCAAGAAGAATGGGAACTCCTGAGGGAAGGTTAGGGTGAGGTTGCTTTGGTCCTAGGCCCCTGTTGTTACTGAATGAGGCCTTATCTAATCATGTTTATGGTTAGGCCAAGGTCGTCTTGCTTTGCAAGACTCCAAGCAGGAAATTCCAAACATACCTGGGTCAAACAGTCTAGGTCGGTCTCCAACAAATTCTCCCTCTTTTCTTAAAAAATAGACCACATTTGTGTGGTCAGGATGGCTTCTGGTCTGGAGGATCACAGAGGCCCCGTCCCTCTACGCTATGAGAAGAGAGGTCCGGGAGGTAATGTCTCCCCAGATTCAAACATTACAGGCGTCCCCGTGATGCGGGAATCAACGGACCGTGCAGTTTTTTGAGGGAATGGAGATTGCTGAGCATTGAGCTGTTACTGCACAACCATTATGCAACGGGGCATGCAACCCAGACTCTCGAGTTATTAGGGCACCCATGTCCCCAGCCTGTGCAGTCACAGCTGCACTCCAGCCATGCCTGGAGCTTTTCCCTCACACAGGGGCGGCCTCGCCCGAGTCGAGGGGTCTGTGTGGGGCATCTCCATCATGGTCCTAATAGGACCAGGGGTGTTAGGACCTGAGGACACTGAACCTAAGTCTTTGAGGGGGCTCCTGGCCACTCTCCTCTGTATCTAGTCTATGATAATGAATCGAAAGATGCTGTGGTAAGGCCGAATCAATCTGACTTTTGATAAATCGAGTCAACCGCTACAAAGCCCAAGGGCCAAAGGTAATGAGAAGGAGAAAAACAATTAAGGGGCCCAGAATGGTAGGCAGTAAGGTGGAGAGCCAAGGGGACCCTTGTCATTTCGATGGCGTGGGAGTGTAGGTTGATTCTCCGCGGCTGGCGACGAACAGGTCCCACCATTGAGAGGTCCGTGGCTTCCTTCATTTTCCAAGCTGCAAGCATTTCTGTAAGGGAAAAAATTTTTGTCTCAGGACTGTGTCCTGGACGTAACAGTTATTATTTCCTTAGTCTAGGGAGGCAGCTTGTGTAGAGTAGGGCTTAATCAATCTTTCTGGTAGCCAACGAGCTCCATTCTCCTTGGAATCATAGATATATGCAGACCCTTTTCCCCAGATTAGCACTGGGTCTGGGCCGTTCCATTTACTAGTGATGGGATCTCTCCATAAAACTTGGGCATAGCCTTGGCGAGTTTCCGGATGCCAGTGCCGTTCGGCTGCAGATTTTCCCAAGCCATCTAAAGTTAAGAAATTTAACACAAAGAGGGCATGTGCAAGCAACATTTTTTGGTTCCCTTTGATAGGGAACAAGGTTTCCTGTGAGCTGAGTTTACTAATAGTATTCTTTAAGGTTTGGTGAGCCCGTTCCACAATGCCTTGTCCCTGTGGGTTATAGGGTATTCCAGTGACATGCTTTATCCCCAATTGTAAGCAGAATTGCTTAAACTTATTGCTAGTGTACCCTGAGCCATTATCAGTTTTTATGCATTTTGGCTGTCCCAGCACAGTGAAAGCATGTAGCATATGATTGATGACATCCTTAGTGGCCTCCCCACTATGAGCAGAGGCACTAATAAACCCGCTGAAGGTATCAATGGTGACATGTACATATTTTAATTTTCCAAAGGAAGCGACATGGGTGACATCCATCTGCCAAATCTGTCCTGGAACAAGCCCCCTAGGATTTACCCCATAATGGGGTTCGGGCAAAAATACCAGGCAATTTTTGCAGCTTTTGACAATTTCTCTAGCCTGTTCCCTAGTGAGTGAGTATCTTTGTCTCAAGGTCTGGGCATTAAGGTGGTGTAATCGGTGGATCTGGTCTTGTTCTATAAGCAAAACTAGGGGCGAGCGCATAGCAGCGTCCGCAAGTTCATTTCCTAGCACCAGGGGTCCAGGCAGGCCAGTATGGGCACGAATATGTCCAATAAAAAAGGGCTTTGACCTTTGGCGGATTAATCTCTGAATCTTTGAAAACATCTCAAAAGTTGGGGTGTTTGGCTGAATTACTGGCACCATTTCCAGGACCTGTAGGGCTCCCACCACATATCTACTGTCTGAATACAAGTTAAGGGGTCATACCTCAAATGCTTCGAACACCGCTAGAGCAGCGTAAAGCTCCACTAATTGAGCAGACTTAAAGGGTGTTTTTATAACTCTTTGTTGTTGGTTATAGACGTAGGCAGCTTGACCATTTTTTGATCCGTCTATAAACACTGTGCAGGCATTGGGAATTGGCTTTAGCTTTGTATTTTTGAGAAAGAGAAAGGGGGTGAAAGAAAAATACTGTAACAACTTATCTGGATATCGAATTTTCCCGCATAGGAACAAACAAGTGTAGCCCATTCCGGGTGATGTGTAGATAGCCACTTTAAGTTTTCTGTATCATATGGGATAATGGTAATATCAGGCTCCTTTCCAAAATATCTAGTGGAGGTTCTTATTCCCAATATCACTAACTGGCACACTAACAGGGGATATAGAGGAAGAACTTTCTTTTTAGCAACCGGGAGATGTACCCAAAGTAAGGGCACAGGCTCTTGCCATAACAGACCAGTGGGGGCAAACTCTGTAGAGAAGACTATTAAATGCAGGGGTAAGGCAGGAGAGAAAAACCCGATGTGTTGCTGGGTAATGGCCAACTCAACTTTATTGAGTACTTTTTCTGCCTCCGTGGTGAGGTATCGGGGAGAAAGGGGGTCGGGATCTCCTGCGAGGATACCCTCGAGAGGACGAATGTCCCCCTTTGTCATTTTTAGGTAAGGCCGCAGCCATTGGATATCTCCCAGTAGTTTTTGAAAGTCATTGAGGCAGAGCAAAGTATCCCTCCTGATCTGAATCTTTTGAGTATAGAGAAGCTTAGGATGTAGTTCGAACCCCAGGAACAGAAAAGGAAACTGTGTCTGAATTTTTTCTGGGGCAATGCTAAACCCTCTATCTTGTAAGGCTCGCACCACGCTTTGCGCTATTAGATGCGTCCTTTCCATGGTCTCAGCAGCGATCAACAAATCATCCATGTAGTGGATAATATAGGCCTCAGGAAACTGTATTCTAATTGGATCAATGGACTGGGCCACATATTTCTGACAAAGAGTGGGTGAATTGGCCATTCCTTGGGGCAGGACCTTCCATTGAAAGTGTGGATTTGGTCCAATCTGATTAGTAATGGGGATAGAAAAGGCAAATCTTTTGCAATCAGCAGTATGAAGGGGAATGGAAAAAAAGCAATCTTTAATATCAATAACTATTTTGGCATATCCTCTGGGGATGGCTACAGGCGAGGGTAGCCCTGGTTGTAAAGCCCCCATGGGCATCATAGTTTTGTTAACTTCTCTAAGATCCTGTAATAATCTCCATTTACCAGTCTTTTTTCTAATGACAAAGATTGGAGTATTCCATGGGGAGGTAGAGGGTTCGAGGTGCCCTTGATCTAACTGTTCCTGCACTAACTGAAGGGCAGCTTGGACCTTCTCTTGAGGCAGGGACCGCTGGTCTATCCACACTGGGTCATCTGACTTCCATCTACCCTCAGTCCATTCCTTTGATCCCTCAGACATTTACTCTAGACAAACTCCGCTTTTTCTTTTCTTTTAAAACAGAAACTCTTACCAAAGTCTTTCTTGTAATTTCCCTCAGTAATCTAGAATATATTGTAAAGTTACAATATTTTAAACAAGAACAGAAATACATGCATATACCATAACAAGAATAACTCTCAATTTGCAACCGCACTGTACCTACAGACAAGAAACTGTTGGTTAGCCTCACATAGGCAGTGACATTCCATTCTTGGAGCCAGACCTTGATCAGGTTTTAGCCCCAGGGCAGGTCTTGGGAGCCCCACCCAACAGCATGGGAGATGAAGATGATGGGAAGGCGTGCACCATGGGGACAAAAGATTGCTGTTAACCTCAGATTTTTAAGTACACAAGAACGGCAGACTGAAAGTGACTCCATGTCCTGGCTGGGCCCACAGTCTTGTAGGCCACTTCTCAGCTGTGACCCTGGAGGGGCAGTTAGCTCTCCACCAGCCCCCACACTCTGAGCTCCTGGAGGCTCCTACTGACTTCCCGGCCATGGGCTGAAGGACAGCGCCTATGGCTAGACTGATGGATTTTGAAATTTTGTGTTCAAAAGAGTCTACTTCACTGCATAGTTTAATCATGCCATTAAGGTCCATAGTTTTAGTTTTGCCCCTCAAGGCGGCTCTGCAGGCTGCATTGGCATTCTCTAAAGCCAGTTGTTTAACCAAGGTGTTTTCAGCACCATCCTCTCCCAAAATCCGCTCAGCGGCTTCTAATAGTCTGGCCACAAACTGAGCATAAGGCTCATTAGCTCCCTGTATTATCTTGGACAGTGTGGTGCTGGCCGATCCCATAGAAGGGACGGCTCTCCACGCCGCTAGGGCTGCCTGGGAGGTTTGTGCCAAGAGTCCTACCGGTAAGCCTCTCTGTTTGCTTTCCGCAGTGAAATCTCCCCACCCTGTCAGTTTGTCTACAGACCAGGAGGCCATCTGCAGGCTGCGTTTATTTAATGCACCCTGTGTTTCAGCCCTGTCTATGAACTCGGCCTTCCAGGTCAAATATTGGCTGCGAGTCAGGACTGATTGAACAATCTTGTTCCATTCATGGGGGAGGAGACTACCTCCCTGTCCAAGTCCTTCCAGGATTGAGATGGTAAACGGGGCACTAATGCCATAATTTTTAACAGCCGAATGTAAATCCTTCAGATCTCTAAGCCTTAATTTTTTAAAAATATGAGAGCCCTGAGAGCCATGATCATTGCGCTCCCCTGGTTCGTGTTCGTCCAGGGGGCCTCGGCTTCCCCTTCAGAACCTGAGGTCGCATCGTCAGCTTCTCTATCGTTCTCTTCCATGTCCCCCCCTTCCTGATCTTGGGATGAATCTGGCTGCCCCTCTGTTTCTCCGGTCCCTTCTATCTGTCCTATTTCCTCTCTCGCCCGAGGCTGGTCAGCTGAGCGAGTCATCACAGGGAAGGAGAGGGACACTGCGGGCGCCCGCCTCTGAGTACCTTGTCTTTTTATGCTTACTTTAGGAGGTGAGGCCATTTCGGTGAGGTCGGCCTGTAGAGTTTGAATCTGGTGGGTGAGGTCCTTAAGCTCTCTTTTTAACAAAAGGACCTCCTTTAGACTACAGACTTGACCTAAGAGAGATTCCTTGGTGGCAAGCAGGCTCCGGACCCCGGGTAATGAAGAAGGGGGGTCCCAGGAGGCGGAAGGGGCAACCTCAGGTGGAGGAGGGGAAGGCCATTGCATAACATTAGACTCTCCGGCAGCCGGGAGGCGCCTCGTTAGGGCCGGCAAAGTCTGATACCCAGGTGGATCGTATCTTTCTCTCTCAAAGCGAGCTGCCGCCTCCTCTAAATTGGCCTTCGAGGCTGGATTCAGCCAATTATTACCCCTATCTTTGTGAATAACAGGATACAGAGACTTAACTGGGGGTGAAGGCCTGATTAAAGGGGGATCCAAGTAAGTCCTTTCCCAATACGGGCTCATCTATTAAAGAAGGAGTACGGGAGCCAGCCTTCCCTGTTGCCTCGTTAACGAGATTATTTTTACTTTCACTTTTACCATCGGTTTTGCCCTCTCTGTCTGTGTTGGCTGCAACGCTAATTTTCTTATTTTCCTGACCTGCCTTATTTGAAGCTATTTCACCCTTTTCTTCTTCTGGATAGGATACCTCATCTAACAAGTCCTCTGCGAGTGCTAATAAATGAGACACTTTACCATCCTTTTCTGAATCCTTTAAGAGATCTCTTATTACTCCATAAAAACTAAAAAATGCATCAGGGATATTTTCCCCTTCTCTGAGCATATTATTAATATCTTTTCCAACTTTATTCCAAGTCAGAGGGTGAATGCCCGGACCGTTGATAACCAGCCAGGGACATTTTTCTTCCACAAAACAGAAAAATTTTATCAAGTCTTTCTTTTTTACGCTTAATCCTCTCTCCCTAAGGCTATTCTTCATTTCCTTAATGAAGAGAATTTCTTTAGACAAAACCATGCCCATGGCTTATGGGACGACAAGTCTTACCTCACGGTGCCCACGTCGCACGAGTGATGCTGTCTGGGTGCCGCTACCAGAATGCGTGTCCGGCCGGACCGTCTTTCATGGGTCGTCCAATGTCTCTCCGTGCCTCGAGCCCCCACGTTCGGGCACCACTTGACCTGTCCAGCAGGTCCAGTTATTTGTGGGTCTCGGGCCGGGAAACACCTGAAAGCCAATGGGGACGAGAAAGGAAGGGAGCCAAGCACATATAATAAATGACAGAGTCAGTCTGAGTCGTGTCAAGGCTCCGTTTATTTGACCAGAGGCTGAGGTTTATATCCAAAGTTTCAGGCAGGGAGGGGGAGCAGAGAAAGGAGAGTGGAAACTTTCCAGAAGAAGTCAGAGTGGTCGGGGCGAGGTCTCTTTGGCCCCAGGCTCCTGCAGCTGGCTGATTAGCATCTGTTTGCAAGAAGAATGGGAACTCCTGAGGGAAGGTTAGGGTGAGGTTGCTTTGGTCCTAGGCCCCTGTTGTTACTGAATGAGGCCTTATCTAATCATGTTTATGGTTAGGCCAAGGTCGTCTTGCTTTGCAAGACTCCAAGCAGGAAATTCCAAACATACCTGGGTCAAACAGTCTAGGTCGGTCTCCAACACTCTACCTTCACAATGCTAGGATTAAAAGCATGTATCAGCTCATCTAGGATATTCAATATTTTTATTCTTACTTTTGTATTTTATCTGAAAACCAGGAAACTAATACGATTCTTTACATAATGATAAATATATTATAGCATTCTACAGTTAAAAGATTCTTACTATTTTGGTTTATTTGTTTTTTGGTCAAATTTCTCCCTTTCAGGATCTTGTGATGGTTTGAATGAGAATGGCCTCCATAGGCTCATATGTTTGAATGATTGGTCCCAGTTAGTGGAACTGTTTTGAGAAGGATTAGGAGGTATGGCCTCGGTGGAGGAGGTATGTCACTGGGGGTGGCTTTGAGGTTTCAAAAGCCCACATCAGGCCCAGTCTTGCTCTCCCTCTGCCTGCTTCTTGTAACCAGATGTGAGTTTTCAGCTATTGCCCCAGTATTGGTGGAAGTATTAAGGCAACTCCAGGTAGTTAAAAGGGAGGTTTATTTTATGAGGTAACTTACAAGTGAAGGGATAGGTTACAGGGTCTGGGAAAGGTGTAGTGCAGTCCAGCGGTGTTCTCTGGAGAACTCTGCTTGGTCTACATCCAGCGTCCAGAATCCAAGAGAGCCAGCACATCCAGATCTTGGGTCTTAAGGGCTCCTGTCTTGGCCCCGCCTCATAGGTGTGGCAGTTACCGGAAGCCTCAGTGGGGGTAGTACTTCCAGGTCAAAGCTAGAACAGCTACCCACTACACCCCAGCGCCATGCCTGCCGACCTGTCACCATGCTCCCTGCCATTTATAATCAAATGTCTCTTAGGACTTCCTTCCTCAGCTGTCAAACAATTCAACAGTGACACAATAACATACATTATCCAGACTCTCTGTGTATTTTACATCTTTTTGTGGCTTTTTTTCATAGACTAACCCTTTGAAACTGTAAGCAAGCCTCTAATTAAATGTTTCCTTTTATAAGTTGCCTTGGTCATGGTGTTTTTTAAAATAATTTATTTTATAGGCATTGGTGTTTTGCCTGTATGTCTATGCGAGGGTATCAGGTACTCTTGAATTGGAGTTACAGACAGTTATGAGCTGCCATGTGGGTGCTAGGAATTGAACCCAGGTCCTCTGGAAGAGCAGTCAGTACTCTTAACCACTGAGCCATCTCTTCAGCCCTGGCCATGGTGTTTCATCAGAGGGATAGAATGGAAATAACACAGATCGATTTCTAGTTTTTAATTTTGTTCCAAATATTTCCCCCATTCCATTCTTTCCATATAACACTCAGAAATTATGGTGACTAGTGCATATTAATTGCACAGGAGCCATGCTAATAATCTCTGTATGAGTCCAATGTTAGTATATGTGCTGCCAGAGTAAACAATGCATACTAGTTGTACAAAGTATGTTCCATTATAACCTTTCCAGGATGCATATATCATACTTCTGTCATGTCCAGCCTCCCTTCAGAATAACGTAAACAAAATAATTTTAATGGCTACAGAATGAACTTTACTTATTCTTATTTTGTGTTTATACTTTTACTATTTAAATGCTATAAAGTTACTCTAGGGTTTTTGGTTACTCACCCATCAATTTCTGGCCAAATTTTCTTACCATGTGTCTCCTGGGGTTGCTGATACACTTCACTTAGGTGGCGTGATGAAAGGAGGTCCTTAGTGTGCACTATGCTCAGGACAGGAGGTTGACTCATGGACTTTGTCTGGAGGTGTGTGAACAAACGTTTGTTCACCCAGACAGCACACTGACATTATACTAACGAGATGATTTCACTCAAATCACTGAGTTTATTGGGGTGACTTTATGTGTTGGTGTTACTTGTACTTGTCTGTACTAGCAAAAGCTAAACCCACCAAGCAGTGTTCTGTGTGACTTGGAGATGCCACTGTGTACTGTGGCGGGAATCTGCCATGCTGCTTGCTTATGGTGCCTGGCGGCCATCTCCATCTCAAAGGCAGCTGTTGAGAGACGAGTCTCTACCCTGCTGCTAGCATGAGACTGAGACTAAGAAGCCCAGTGTAGCTCCATTTCTGTGCGTTCAGAATCTTTAAGCTTTCTTAGGTCTATGTGGATCAATGCCCAATGTTGAGTGCCAAATGTAGCTAGAAATTTTCCTCTGTCCCACCCAGCCGTGCGGTCCCTCAGCTGCTTATAAAATAATCATTCAGAGGCTTAATATTAATTACCAATTGCATGGCCTATGGCAGGCTTTTCCCTAGCTAGCTCTTATATCTTAAATTAACCCATTTCAATTAATCTGTGTTTTGCCACGTGTTCCATGGCTTTAACAGTCTGCTGGCATCTTGCTTCTCCTTCGGGCGGCAGCTGGCGTCTCCTCCTCTCTCTCCTTTCTTCTTCCTGTCTATCTGCTTGAATTTCCTGCCTGCCTCTAAGCTGCCTTGCCAAGGGCCAATACAGCTTTATTTATCAACCAGTCAGAGCAACACATATTCACAGCATACAGAAAGACATCCCACAGCCGAGGGGCCTCCTAGATCTTGAGGCTTTCTGAGCTTCCTGGGTCTTACAGGTATTGTAAGAGTTGTGTGTCTTATGAGTCCCCCTCTTCCCTGTAGTATGAAACGTTTCTGTTCTGAGGAAGTAGTTACAAAACAGTACACCTGGGCCCAGAGGCCCATCTCCCTGGCAATTGCAGACCACATCAAGTTGACAGTTAACACTAAACATCATAAGCTCTAACAATGTCTACTTTTGCTTTGTGCAATTGGGTACTCCAGTAGTGGTTGTATATAAAATTGTTGTTTTCCTCATATTGAACTGACCCGTTGATCTCTTCTTCTCCCACCCCCTCGGTTTTAGCTGACTGAGTGTAGCTGCTTCTGCGTATGTCTTTTTTTTTCTACTTGCATGGAATAGCTCTTTCCAGTCCTGTACTTCTGGTGTGTCTGTGCTTTTGCTGAAGTGAAGAAGGTATTCTGTCAAGAGTGCTGGCACTTGGTGAAGAGTGAAGGCAGCAATGGACACCACGGGTGCGGGCAGGGGGACCAGTCTTGGAACACAGGGGTCAAACCTCCTACCATACCTGCCACTATGCCAAGCGCCAGTCCCTGTATTGTAGGGCACTGTCTTGTCTTGGGTTCTGCTTTGTGGGTCTGTGTAGGTTTACAGGGTTACAGACTTTAGAGCAAGTGTGATGGGATTCCAGGGATGTTTGTACACTGAAATTAGTGTTCTCCCAGGAAGAATGGATCCTCACAGTGACCTCTGCAGACAGTGTGTAGTGGCTAAGCCTGGTCTCATGAACTGGGGGTAGGACACAGCAAGTTTCTTTCCTGAAGCAGAGCTACTGTGAGGATTCTGGGTCTCCTGATTCGGCTTGCAGCCTGTGGTGAGTGGGGCACTCTCTTGTAGCTAGGACTGATCATGTTCAAAGGAATGGAATTTACCTAGGCTATGCTAATTACCCTTTCTTCTGTGGGAACTCCCCTGGTCATGACTCTAGGGTCAGCATCCCAAGCATCCATGTCTGAAGGGGTCCCCATCTTACTCCAGAATGTCATCATTTACTTCCTTTGCTTCCTATCTGCAGAGGGGAGAGTGCTGAGACTTTTATTTTGCCTTTTTTTTTATCTTGTTTCTTTTTATTTAAAATACTTTTCGATTAATCTTATTTTTATTTATTATGTGTGTGTGGTATGGTGTTGTATAAGTGGGAGTGCACACACATATGTGTGGTGATGTTTTATTTGTGCTGAAATGTGGTGGTATTTTATTTGTATGTTAATAAATAAAGTTTGTCTGGAGATCAGAGGAAATAGCCAGCCATTTTAAGTAAACACAAAAGTCAGGCAGTGGTTGCACTCACCCTTAATCCTATCACTTAGCAGGCAGGGTCTCTGTGTGTTCAAGGCCACACTAGGGAACAGAGCCAAGCATGGTGACACATGACTTTAATCCCAGCACCAACCATAGAGACCTGGAGGTCTGTATGGACAGGCAGTGACAAGGAAGTGAGGTAGCTGGGCTAAGAGCCAATGAGAGGGCAGAACAGCAAGGCAATAAAAGCCTGGGCAGACAGGAGGTTGTGGCACTTTGGAAGCTGCAGCGTGGTGAGGTAAGGTTAGCTGGTGGCTATTCCTATTTCCCTGATTTCTAAGGCTTTCACCCCTATATTTGACTCCATGCTTTTTATTTAATAAGACCACTTAGAAATTCGTCTACACACACACACACACACACACACACACACACACACACACACACACACACACACACAC
>CABHPR010144157.1:0-38946 GCA_902168415.1 Peromyscus melanophrys
TTTCTAAAGCAGTGCTTGTCAACTTTGAAGTGTTAAAGGATCCCAATGCTCAGGATGCATCTGTGTTCAAATAATGAGAACCTCTGAGGTTGAGACCTGGACAGACATTAATATTCACTACATTTCCGCAGGCAGTTCTCTGTGTAGCCTTGTTTGAGAACTGCTACTCTAGGAGCTGAGAGCCTAGCGATTTATAGATATGAGTCAGTAATACTGGCCAGTGTGGCAAGAAAAAGCATGCTCAAGGAAGCAACTCTCTAGCAACCAAGTTGAACCTAGGCTCTGCTTCTGAGAACCATACATGAGGCCACACCTCAGCTGTCTTATCCTGAGATCTAGGTACAAAGAACCACAAGAAGAGCATAAAACTGAACTGTCACAGTAAGCTCATTTGGAATGTAAAAGCATACGCACCCAACACTATTGGCATTAGCAACAATACTGCTGTGTTGGTACTAGTGATCTCCTCGTACATCAAATTTTTACTGAGAGTCAGTGCTATTACACAAAGCATTAAGCATACTTGCTGAAATAGAGCTGCAAATAGAGTAGACGAAGATTGAGGATTCTCCTGGCTGGAGAAGAGCAAAAAAATAATACAAAGCATTGCTTGGTATGATGCAGAGTTTTAAATAGAGTGGTATAATGGAGAATGAGGGGGTATACTGTAGCACGTATCTTAAAAGTTCTTATTAATAAAAACAAACCCAGAGCCAGGTATTGGGGTGAATGCTGAATGACCAGAGAAACAGAACAAGCCTTAAATACCTTTCTGCTTCCTGCCATCACTTCCTGGGATTAAAGGCTCTTTGTTACCACGCCTGGCTGTTTCCAGTGTGGCTTTGAACTCACAGAGATCCAGAGGGATCTCTGCCTCTGGAATGTTAGGATTAAAGGTGTGAGTGCCACCATTTTTCTGGCCTCTATGTCTGTCTAGTGGCTGTTCTGTTCTCTGACCCCAGATAAAATTATTAGGGTGTACAATATATTGGGAAATACAATATCACCACAGTATACGTTTGGATTGGCCAGTCACGGAAGTTTGCTCTCTACTGAGGTAGCATTTAAGGTAAGGGATGACTGACAAGAAAGCATGATATATGAAGAACAGGAGGATAACATTATGTTGAAAGGAACAGAAACTGCAATAAACCTCAAGGATGAAGCAAATTTGGCATGTCTGAGAAACAGAAAGGAAATCAGTATGAGCAGATCAGGCAGATTAGAGAAAGTATTACACAAAGTGAAGTTCTTGAGGTTCCTCAGGTATTTAAAGTAGTAATCTGTAGCATGAATCTTAAAAGTTCTTATTAATAAAATCAAACCTGAGGCCAGTTATTGGGGTGAAATGCTGGATGGTCAGAGAGATAGAACAAGCCACAGCTATCTCACCTTGCTGGATCTTCAGCTGGTCTTGCTTCCTCAGACTGGAAGCCCCGAGCCATCATCCAGAATGGGTCTCAGCTGAACCGCTGTTAGAAGCCTGAAAGCTTAACCAGGCCAAATGCTTCTCCAGGCCAAATGCTTCTCCAGGGCAAATGCCTCTAGTTTCTGGTCCTCACGCTTTATATACTTTTCTGCTTTCTACCACCACTCCCTGGGATTAAAGGTGTGGCTTTCTGGGATTAAAGGTGTGTATCACCGTGCCTGGCCGTTTCCAATGTGGCCTTGAACTCACAGAGATCCAGAGGGATTTCTGTCTCTACCACTGCCTAACCTCTATGTTTAATATTGTGGCTGTCCTGTTCTCTGACCCCAGATAAATTTATTAGCATACACAATAGTTTGGGGAACACAATACCCCCACAGTAATCTTTTTCTCATTTAATGCAAATCTTTGATTGCTACTTTGTAGTCTTTTAAGTTTGTTTGTTATATTTTGTTATACAAATATTTACAAATACTATTTTGAGACAGGTTCTTACTGTGTATCCCAGGATGTCCTAGAAGTTGAGTTCCTTCGAATTGCTAGGATTGCAGGTATGTACCAGCTGTCAGGTATTTTAAATTTTAATTTCATCTAACCTGTCCATTTAGGGTAGGGAGATTTAGGATTGAGAGTCTTGCTGAGAAAAGCCCTTCCAATAGAGGATTATGTTGTATTTTATTTTAACACATAATTTTCTAGGTATGTATTTTCTTTCTTTTTTGTTTTTTCTTAAAATGTAAGACTATAAATATATGACAGAAAAATAGCATAGGCAAGAGTATTCATCATACAGCTTAAGAAATCTCTCTCTCTCTCTCTCTCTCTCTCTCTCTCTCTCTCTCTCTCTCTGTGTGTGTGTGTGTGTGTGTGTGTGTGTGTGTGTGTGTGTGTGTTTCTCTGTCTCTGTCTGTTTCTCTCTGGCACTCTGAATTAGGAGATAGGATCCCAAGATGACCTCAAACTTGTGACATTACTCCTGCCTCAGCCTCCGGAGTGACTGCTGAGATTATATGTATGAGCCATGCACTAGCTTAGAACGTTTTTGGAAGTCTTTCCAAAAGACTTTGGAAGGCCTCTCTGTGTTCCTCCTCACATCCCATGCCTTCACCACCTGAGACAATCACTATCTTGCTGTTTATTTAAAACATTTTGTCCTTGCCAGATGTGGTGGCTGACACCTGTAATCCCAGCACCTGTGAGTTGGAGGCCTCCCCACTGGTTTACATAGTGGATCCCAGAATAGCCACAGTCTCAAAAGAACAAAAACAAAAACAAAACCACCCTGCTTTAAGTTTTTCCTTAGCACATTAACCACTTTTTGAAAATTTGACTAGCAAGTACTCATCTTTCTATATTTTTAAGATGTATTTTTTTTATTAGTTTTAAAAATAATGTGTGTGAGGGTACAAATGGGGGTGATGCTATTGTCCTCAGAGTCCAGAAGAGGGTGTTAAATCCCTTGGAGCTGGAGTTACAGGTGTTTGTGAGCCACCATTGTGAGTTCGAGGAACTGAACTTGACCCTTTGCAAGAACAGTAAGCACTCTTGACTGCTGAGCCATATCTCTAGCCCCACATCTTACTATATCAAGAAAGGGCAAGATTGGCTCTATTTTAACAAAGGCTCCAAGAGAAAGTCTCTAAGTAAGCCATCTTCACCTTCTGGGAGTGTTTATAAGAATCCCTTCTAAGGAAGTAAGTGGGCAAAATTGTGAGTGTGCCTGTGTCACACAGGGGCATGTTGGAGCTGGCTAAAGGTTTCAAGAAACTGATTTATGTTAACATCTTGAAATCACCCATACTCTGTAAGTCAGGAGAGAAGTTTGAGGAGAAGTTAGTTGAGGGACACAAAATTTCAGTTATATTGGAGGAATAAATTCAGTGTATCGTATACTTAGAAATTGCTAAGGCAATCAGGCATGGTGGCTGTAATCCAAGCATTTGGTGACTGGAGGCAGGTGTTCATGGCCAGCCTCTGCTACATCATGAGTCATTGGTCCTTCCAGGACTATCCTGTCTTTTTGAATCATAGTAGTGTGATCAGGTTAACTGGAATTATGTGCTTAATATGTCTGCATTCACTGTACTTTCAACTTTAACAGGACTACAATTGATCTATAGGACCATCATTGATTCTACACCCTTTTAATGGCACAAGGCACATAAACACTATTAAGTACTTGTTGAGTTTATGCTTCTTTGGTCTAATTGTGTGTTTCACAAGTGTATGTGAGTGGGGATTTGTGAGGATATCTTTCCAGCTGTGGGAGCTGCCTGTGGCAGAAAAGTAGAGCTTGTGTATGGATCCCTCTCTTTAGACAAATTAAAGAACCCTTGGAAGATAATCCATCTGTAACTAAAAGTTTTCCTGTGCCCACCCAGCTCCTGCGTCCTCGCCTCCAGCAGCTGCTCAGACCCAACTGAACACACAAAGGCTTATATTAATTATGAACTGTATAGCCTATTGGCTCAGGCTTCTTGCTTGCTAGATCTTACATCTTAAATTAACCCATTTCTATAAATCTATACTTTGCCAAGTGGCTCGTGGCTTACCTGTATCTTTACATCTTGTTTCTTATGGTGGCAGCTGGGAGTGTCCTCTCTGTTCTGCCTTTCAACTTCCTCCTCTCTAGTTAGAATGTCCCGCCTAACCCTATTCTGCCTCACCATTGGCCAAACAGCTTTATTTATCAACCAATCAGAGCAACATATTTTCACAGCATACAAAAAGACATTCCCCCATCATCCATCCCATCATTTTCTTTTCTTTCTCTATTAAGTATACCCTGGACATCAGCTATGCATATTTTTCTCATCTTCTTATTGGGTTATTATAATCCTATCTGATGCTACCTGGATACAATATTTCAGTTGTTGGGATCTGTTGGGGTGAGGCAGGATCTGTGATTCCCTGGCATTATGTGTTATATGATAGGACATCTGTTTGTTGATATAACTTATGTTAGATGTGGGACTTAAAAAATCTCTGCAAATACTATTCTTTCTGTTTGTTAAAAATAGAGTTTTCTGATTCACCTGGTATCTTTAGCTAGTGGTGTCTGATGTAGCAAAAGAACCTAAAAGGATTTCAAAGTAACATGTCTTTACCTAGTACCTTCAGAACTATGTACAAGTTCAAGAGTAAGATAATACATTTTGGAGGAAATGCAATTAAATAGTTCTTTCTGTAGAATTGATATTTGGTTTTAATAACTTAGGAGCATGTTAGGGTAAAGTAGGTAAGACTAACATCAGATGTAAGCAGTGATTTCATTTTTTGGCATGATGTGGCTGCAGCTAGAGAAAGGGTACAAACTTTCTTTTTCTTTCTTTTCTTGCTTTAAGCATTTACGAGAATTTAGTGAACCTTCTATATTGCTTCAAGCCACTAGGACATAATTCCCTTCTGAAAACACCATGAATCTTCTTCCCTGTACTTCCACACAGAAGGTGACCTTTATGATGACAGACTACCCTGGAAGCTTTCCCCAGAACTTTAGAGTAGCCTAACCACACCACATCAGCATGGATAGTTTTGCTTTTGGCAGCCTGTTCACTGATCAACATTTATGATTTATTAAGGTGGACAGTTTGGCAGAAACTCTGGTTCTTTTTGAGTGGTCATGCCTCCTGTTGACTTTCTAAAAGTAACCTGGGGGATATTTGTTGATGTTGATCTCATGGTAGGTGATACATGCCACCAGCTTGCCAATGCCACCAATATCTGTACCTCATGTGCCTGAAGGTTTTTGGTTTGCCATAGTCTATATGACATGTGACTCTCTGAGATCAAAAATCAAACCTTCCTTCTTTTTATAAAGGCTATTAGAGTGGAAAACTAGGGGCTCTCCAGTAATTGGTTGATTTCCTTAACAGTGTGGGGGGCTTTCCACTCTAAAATAATTGGTTCTTTATTCAGCAACTTGAAGATATTTCTGCCAAAGTGGTCATGTCATTTTTATTACTAGGCTTTGTGAAATAAACATTTCTGAGTTTTTTCAGGGATGACACTCTAACAGTCAAGGAGTAGGAAGTTCTTCAAGAACACTAAAACCCTGGTCAGGAAACTGTAAGGAATCCCAACCACTGGCCTTTGAGATATAGTCATAGCATGTGATACAGAGTAGAAGGCATTCTATGTATATCTCCAAGACACATCTGGAAGAACTCTTTCTGCTAGGCAGAACTTAAAAATGTAGGAGAGTACAGGCCAAGGAAGTTGAATTTTAATAGATCTAGATTCCTTAAAGTTGGCATAATGTCAAAGATAGAAGTTTATAGTAGTCACATATGATTACTACATTGAGGCCATAAGGTTCTAGAAAGTTCAGAGCACTATATTTTTCCTCTTTACACAGGGTGTCAGAATATTAGGGCAACTTATTTAGAGGGAAAGAACCTTATTTCACATCTTTCTTTCTTTCCTTCTTTTTTTATTATTCTCTCATATATTACATCCCAACTGCAGTTTTGCCTCCCTCTCCTCCCCTAAGTCTCTCCCTCCCAACTCCCTTCTTCCCCAGATCCACCCTCCCTCTGCCTTCCCTCAGCAAAGAGCAGGCCTCCCACGGACATCAACTAAACATGGCATAATATGGTACTATAAAACCAAACATATACTATCAAATCAAGGCTGAATGAGATACCCAGTAGGAGGAAAAGAGTCACACAAGAGGCAAAAGAGTCAGAGACAACCCCTGTTCCCACTGTTAGGAAGCACACAAGAACACCAAGCTACTTAGCCATAACATGTATATAGGGGACCATATGTGCAGAGGACCTAGGTCAGAATCATGCAGGCTTCCTGAATTCTGTGAGCTCCCAGGAGTCTCAGTCAGTTGATTCTGTGGTCCGTGATCTCGTGGTGTCCCTGACCCCTCTGGTTCTTCCAATTCTTTCTCCCCTTCCTCTGCAAGATTCTCTGAGCTCTGCTTAATGTTTGGCTGTGGGTCTCTGCATCTGCTCCCATCAGTGACTGGATCAAATCTCTCTGGTCTTTGATGATGATTTTGCTAGGCTCTGGTCCCAGAACACTCTACAGGCAGGACAAACTGTAGGTTGAAGATTTAATGGCTGGGTTAGTGTCCCAATCCCTCCATTTAAGGTTTTCCTGGTTAAAGAAGATGGCTGGTTCAAGCTCTGTGTCACCCATTACTAGGAGTCTTTCCTAGGGTTACTCTTGTGAATTCCATGGAATTTCCCTTATACTAGGTTTCCACCTTGCCCACCCCCCAAATATTTCCAATTCCATTCATTATTTCACATATTGTGCCCAAATAAAGATTAAGATATATGTTTAAAGGAAACCATTAAATTACAGAATAACATGTAGATACACATTCATAAGGGAAGCATGTGGATTGTTCTTTTAACAAAAACAGAAAATAAAGATTATAGATTAGACTTCATAAAAATTTTTATATTTGAAAAGCAAAGACTAACATAAGTAAAATAAGAAAATGGCAAATCTGTGTTAATATCCTTACTATATATACAGCTCTCATCAATCAGTAAGAACATAAAATAGTAGTGGAATAATGGGCAAAGATCATGAACAAAAAAATTCACAAAAAATAAAAGAAATTCTAAAAAAAATCTCAACTTCACAGGTACTCAGAAAGATAAACTAAAAGGTTGAGATAATATTTTGCATGAAATAGATTTGCTAAGTTTAGTGCATGCTGTTGAAATCCTGTGAACAAGGACAATCATTGTAACTGACAGTTAAAGTTGGTGCTATGTTTTGTAGGCTTATTTGATAATATGCATTAAGGCATTAAGTTGTATGAGACATGAATTTCTCTGAAGTATCTTCTAATGCATTTCTCCTTTTGTTAATCTGAAAATTGTCTACCATTAAGCACATTCAGGAAATGGAGAGGGTACATTCTTGAGAAAGAGAGAACATTTTGTGTTATCCCTGTAGGAAGAAGTAAACTACAGTTCTCCTGGTTCCTGGAGAAGGCTTCCTAAGAAGGAAAATAAAATGATCCTTAATAAGTTTAGACGATTCTTAGAGCATTAGAGCAAGTTCTTTGCATTGCAAAATATAAATGTAGCCATTCTATATCAAGTAGTTTATTCTGAAGAAATAACCCAGCAAGGGAATAAAGATAAACCCTTACAAGAACACATATAACTGAGAGTTCATTGTAGCGTTTTTAAAAATTGAAAATCTGGAAACAACCCAAGTGTTTATCATTGAATGAAATTACTTCAGTTAAAAAGAAAGTGAGAAATTGGCAAAGGAATTATATACAAGACCTGTTGTTTTAGAAACAAAATGAGAGGCAGGCTATGCCTGCCAGAAGATCAGGTAGGCTGCCCATGGACCTTCTCCACTCTGCTTCCCCAGATCCAATCCTCAAGGTCTTCCCTAGCACTGTGACAGAACACTAGCTGCAGACCCCCCCCTTTCCACACATCCTGTGGATCCCTTAGACCACCCCCCCCTTAGTCACCCTTCCCCCATTCATTGCTGTGTCACAGCCCCCAGCTCAGGAGGACACCTCCTGTTCAATCACAGGCCACACCTGCCAGAAGATAGGTAGGCTGCCCATGGACCTTCTGCACTCTCTCTATTCCCCAAGACCCAATCCTCAGGGTTGGCCTTAGTTCTGCAACAATACACCAGCTGCAGCCTCCCTTTCCATTGGTCAATTCCTCCTGTGGATCCTGCACACCATCTCCTGCCAAGCTTCCCCTTCCCCCAGCCTGCCACACCAGCATGAACTCCCTGTGAATACACCAGCTTAGCAGGTCAATAAAACAATCAACACAGCCAACACACTCTCTGAAAACCCAGAGAGGAAACAGAAACCAAAGAATAAAACACCCAACCAACAAAGACAAACCCAGAAATCAGCACCTAGACCTATAATCACCCCAAACCCAGATGCCTAGATGCTAGCATAAGAACTCTATCAATAACAGCCAGGGCAACATGTCTCCACTGGAGCCCGGATATCCTAACATGGAAGCACAAGAAAAAGACCTTAAAATCAATTATATGAAGATGATAGAGGTCCTTAAAGAGGAAATGAATAAATATCTTAACAAACAACTGGAGGAAATAAATAAACCCCTTAAAGAAAGCGAAGGGGGGAAAAATCACACAGTTGAAGGAAATGAATAAAATGTTTCAATATCTGAAAATAAAGATAGAAGCAATAAAAAAATACAAACTGAGGGAATTCCGGAAGTGAAAAATTTAGGAATTGGAACAGGAACTACAGAGGCAAGCTTTGTTCATAGAATACAAGAGATGGAAGAGAGAATCTCAGGCACTGACAATATGATAGAAGAAATGGACACCATTGTCAAAGAAAATGTTAAATCTAAAAAATTCCTGACATAAAACATCCAGGAAATCTGAGACACCATGAAAAGACCAAAACTAAGAATAATAGAAATAGAAGAAGGAGAAGAAGAGGAAGAGGAAGAGGAGGAAGAGGAGGAGGAGGAGGAAGGGGAAGGGGAAAGGGAAGGAGAGAGAAGAGGAACTGTATATGTAACCAACCGTCTTATTAAATAAGAAACACAGAACCAATGCAAAGAAGAAAGCCAAGAGGTCAGAGCTAAGAGCTAAAACCTTACCCTTCCTCCTGCGGTGGTCCTACCTCTCTGAAGGAGAGCTACTTCCTGTGTTAAAGTCTTTATATAGTCTCTTTTCTGCCTTCTCATTGGTTGTAAACCCAACCACATGACCGCCTCGTCACTGCCTTTCTGTACAGACCTCCAGGTGTTCTATGGTTGGTATTGAGATTAAAGGCATGTGTCTCCAATGCTGGCTGTATCCCTGAACACACAGAGACTTACCTAGCTCTGTCTACCAAGTGCTGTGATCACAAGCGTATACCATCACTGCCCTGCTTTCCTATGGCTTGCTAATAGCTCTGACCCCCAGGCAACTTTATTTATTAACATACAAATAACATTTTAGTACAAAAGAAAATATCACCATAAGGAACTGGGCCCTAAGGCCCTGAAAATATTGTCAACAAAATCATAGAAGAAAATTTTCTTAACCTAAAGAAGGGCATGCATATAAAGGTACAACAAGCAAACAGAATACTAAATGGATTGGAACAGAAAAAAACATCACCTTGCCACATAATAATCGAAACACTAACATACAGAACAAAGAAAGAATATTAAAAGCTGCAAGGGAAAAAGACCAATTTACATATAAAGGCAGAGCTATTAGAATTACACCTGACTTCTCAATGGAGATTCTAAAACCCAGAAGGGCTTGAGCAGATATGCTGCAGACCCTAAGAGACCACAGATGCCAGCCCAGATTGCTATACCCAGCAAAACTTTCAATCACCATAGATGGAGAAAATAAGATAAGTTTAATACCATTTAATTTTACATAAATTTGTATATGTACATAAAATGGCATATATGTAACACATGCATGCCTGGTACCCACAGAGGTCAGAAGATGTCAGATCCCTTGGAACTAGAGTTCATGTGGATGCTGGGAATCAAACCCAGGCTCTTGGAAATAGAAGCAAGTGCTCTTAACTACTAAGTCAAGTTTTCTTTTTTTTCTTTCTTTCTTTCTTCTTTTTTTTTTTAAGCTTCCCTGGCTTTCTTTTCAAAAGGGCACAAATAGTCTTTTTTTTAATTAAGAAATTTTCCATTCGTTTTACTCCCCCTCCCCTCCCTCCTCCCACCCCTCAGTGTCCCCTCCCCCAACCTACCCCCCTCCCATTCCCACCTCTGAGTCATGTTTTCAGCCTCGATATGCTAACATTAAAAAAAAGAATCTGTTTTTGAAACAGGCATCATATATGCCAGACTGCCTTGATATTTCTATGTTGCTGAGGGTAGCCCTAAACTTCTTGCCTCCACATCCTCAGTTTTGAGTTTATAAGCATGTGCCACTGTGCCTGGTTTTATGTGGTACAGGGGTTAATATCAGGGCTTGTGCATGCTAGGTAAGTGTTCTACCAACTGAGCTCCACCCCAGCCCCAAAATGCTTTTTTTAATCAAGAAAAATCTTTTTCCTTTGTGTTACACTTCTTTTTTCTGTTTATTTGTATTATAATCTACTCTCCCATTGAAGTCATTTACAAAGCAGAAGTTTAAAGATAAAATTATTAAGAATTTAAAGTGGTGACAGAGTATTAAATCAAGTCTGGAATTTTGCAAGTGACAGGTCCTGTGTCACTTTGTGGATTTACTTCTTAAAAGCTGAGGGTTGCTTCTAGATAGCAGGAGAGACACTTCATGAAGCTACCAGCTTCAGGACAGCTTAGTATACTATACTTAACTGGGATAGACTAGGTTTCTTGATCCAGACTTTTCTATGCAAAGCTGACAGCATATCTAAGTATACGTCTGGAATTACTTTCTAGCTATTCTGACTTCTACTATTTTGAGGACTAGTGTTTGGTAGAGGCCAGCACTGATGCATTGTCTATTTGTGGACTATGTGACATCTTTTCTTTCTTCCTTTCTTTTCTTTCTTTCTTTTCTTTCTTTCTTTCTTTCTTTCTTTCTTTCTTTCTTTCTTTCTTTCTTTCTTTCTTTCTTTCTTTCTTTCTTTCTTTTTTTGGTTTTCTCTGTGTAACAGCTCTGATTATCCTGGAACTAGCTCTGTAGACTAGGATGGCCTCGAATTAGAGATCTGCCTTTCTCTGCCTCCCAAGTGCTGGGATGAAAGGCATGTGCCACTACACCCAGCTTAACTATATGACATTTTATTTTGACTACAATTGTATTTTGGATAAAGAAATCTGACCCAAGAATGTTTAGTAAAAGCTTTTGCCAACTCTGTTCAATTTTCTCTTCCTTATTTTGGAGGTAATTTTTAAGTTTTGATTTAAGTATCTTATGAAAATCTGTTCTAAAAGTTTTGCCACCTTTGTTTGTAGAATTCAGTGTCTTTTACATTTTTTTATTTATTTTTTGTGTCTTTCACATTATGCCTCCCGATCCCACCTATCTCCCTCCCCACCCAAAAATAAAACAAAATAAAATTTAAGAGAAAAAGAGGGGGAAAAGGAAGAAGGGGAAAAAATCTCATCGTGGAAGCTGTAGTGTTGGCCCACCCCAACATCTACCCCATCGGTAGTCTGCTGGAGCATGGAGTGGGGGTGGGGGGTCAGGGTGGGGTGAGGTCAGTCCTATGGACCCAGGGATGCAGGATCTCCATGACACAGGGCAGCAACTGAATGTCCAGGGAGAGTCCCAGTGAGGGGGCCCTGCGTCGATGGTGCAGCAGAATTCAGTTTCTTTACACAATATACTCAAGCCTCTTTACTGCTGAGCTACATCCACAAACCTTGGTAACATTTTGCTTGATTATATTTGGTTTTGGTTTGAGGAAGGGCCACTATGTAGCTGAAACTGGTTTGGAACTCCTTGTATAGACAAACTGACCTTGAATTAGTGATCCTCCTGCTTCCCCTACCTGAGTGCTTGGCCCTAGCTCTTTTTTTTTAATAGACTAAGTTTCACTGTATAGCTTAAGCAACCTGGCATTTGTGATCCTTCTGCCTCTGCCCCTCTGCCCCTCTGCCCCTCTGCCTTTGACTTATGCTAGAATTTTCAGCATGCACCACCACTCCCAGGTAAGATGCTGCTTTCTGACATAGTGCTCCTTACACCAGTTATAGAATATGCCATTCCAGTTCCTGGCATGCAGGCCTGGAAATTCTCCAATTTTATGCAGCTAGTGGCAGTTTCCCTGATCTGCAGTTCTGTCTCAGGAAGTTAAGTTCGGGCTTCAATAGGAGTGGGAGGCAGAAATGCTAGAAGTTTCTGAATTAAGAACTGCCAGGGTGATTCTGGGGAAAGATGTGGAATGAGAATGCTAGAAGGCTGAGTAATTTGAATGATGTTTAAGAAAAAGGAAAGGCAATTGAAAAGGGGTGAGTGAGTAGAATCAGGGACTCTTAAAAGTCTGAAGTAATCTAGTCAATTTTATTCTTCTGGATATGTTAGAGATAAAACGCCAAATAGAAGTTAAAATTTGTGGCATATTTTAAAGGTACATACTTAGCTAATTTAATGTTTTCTTTTTCTCATGGATAACATTATGCAATATAATTGTTCAGAGTAACTGCTGTGCTTGTACAATAGAAATTTACAGTATAGAATGAATTATTTATTTTATTATTAATTATAGTAAACTAAACATAATATCATATTTATCACCTTAGCAATTTTAGTGTGCAATTGGAGAGTGTTAGTACATGTACATTATTGTGTTATCAATCTCCAGAATTGCTTGCAACTCGAGAAAGTAAACTGTACCCATTAAATAACTCCCCATTCCCACCCTGGTTCCTGATAACCACTATCCAACTTCCTGTAGCTATGAATTTGACTGCTTTAGATACCCGCATCAGGAACCATACAGTATTTGTATTAGGGGGACTGTCTTATTTAACTTGGCATGGTGTCCTTAAGATTTACCCACGTGGTAGCATATGACAATATTTCTTTCCTTAAAAGTGGAATAATATTCCATTTATGTATATGCCATGTTTTGTTTGTTTCTCGAGTTATAAAACCATTTTAAAAGTCCACCAGCAATGCATGAGTGATAGTTTCTTTGCATCCTTGCTAATATTTGAGGGGGATGTCATTATTTTTACTTTAGCCATTCTGACAGGTTATACTACTATCTCACTATGATTTTGATTTGCATGTACCAGTATATGATCTTTGGTGAAATGTTACTTCTATTGTTTGTTTTGTTGCTGTTAGTGTGTGTCTTAGTTAGGGTGTCCATTGCTGTGATGAAACACCATGACCAAAGCAATCTTGGGAGGAAAGGGTTTCTTTGGCTTACACTTCCATATCACTGTTCATCATCGAAGGAAGTCAGGACAGGAACTCAAACAAGATGGGAACCTGGAGGCAGGAGCTGATGCAGAGGCCAGGGAGGGGTGCTGCTTACTGGCTTGTTCACTATGGCTTAAAGCTGGATCTTATGTGGCATTTTCTTAGCTGAAGTTCCCTTCTTTCAGATAACTCTAGTTTGTGTCAAGTTGACATAAAACTATCCAGCACAATGTTAATCATCGGAGGAAGTCAGAACAGGAACTCAAGCAGGGCAGAAACCTGGAGGCAGGAGCTGATGAGCTGACGGCCAGTTGCTTACTGTCTTGTTCCTCATGGCTTGCTCAGCCTGCTTTCTTATAGAATCTAAGACCACCAGCTCAGGGATGGCACCACTTATAATGAGCTGGACCATCCCACATCAATCACTAATTAAGAAAGTGCCCTACAGGCTTGTTTTTAGCCTGATCCTATGGAAAAATTTTCTCAGTTGGGGTTCCCTCCTCCCCTCTGAGTTTGTGCCAAGTTGACATAAAATTAACCAGCACAGTGTGGGGGTGGGAATTTGTTCCTGCAGCATGCATGTATGTGAAGGCCTCCTCAGGAATGTCATCTACCTCCTTTGTGACAGGGCCTCTCATGGGTCTAGAACTCATCAGTTAGGCTAGACTAGTTGAGCAGAGGACTCCAGGGATCCTCCAGCACTGGGATTGCAGATATGTGCCACTATGCTCGACTATTCTTATGTTTTCGTGAACCAATGTATTTTTATTGGGGTTATTAGCAGGAATGGGGGTGGGGGCTATTGTCATGGAACAGGGATGACTTAAAAGCAGCTGCATCACATGATGAAGAGTCATGAGAAGTACAGCCATGGAGCCCTCTGCACAATTTGCAGACCGCTCAACAGTCAGAGTGTCTCCTCTGAAGTTCTGCAGGTCAGACTCTCCCCTAGTAGTTCTTGACTCCTTCTCAGACTGCTGGGAGACTCACAAGTTTCTGTTCTTCCAGATATGTGACCTGTTTGCCTCCTTAGGCTCATGAGTGGTTCTGGGTTTTGAACTCAAAGCCTTGTCTTTACAAAGCAAAAGTACTTTACAAACTGAACCATCCCCAAGCCCATGTTTGATTTTTTTAAGTATTAGTTTAATATTTTTTTATCGATTCTTTGGGAATTTCATATCATGTACCCCAATCCCACCCATTTCCCAGTCCTTCACATCCACCCCTCACCTTTGTAGTGTTCCCCCCAAAGGAAAATTAACAAAGAAATAATAAAGATAAGATAAAGATAAAAAAGAAGAAAATAATAATAAAAAATACGAATAAGAACGTCAATTTCAATTAAAAAACAAAAGGGCAAAGGAACAAACAAGTAAACAAACAAAACAAAATGAAAGAGGAAAAATAAAACACCTCACTCCTCCTTCTTCGCCTCTCCATTGCCTCATCATTTGTCTTAGTGGCACTGGGAGCTGTGGTGTATCATGCAGTAGAGCCTTTTGTTCAAACAGCTTTACTTGCAGATGTTCATTGTGTAATGTGTTGCTGGTCAGGTTCAAGGCCTCTGGCCTCTGGCACACCATCAACACTGAACCCTCACGGAAACTCCTCTCTGATGTCCTACAGTTGCTCAGAATCATAGAGATCCTGCTGCTATGGTTCCATAGGACCAGTCCCCTCATGCATTCCAACAGGTCACAGATGAGGTAGATGTTGGGGAATGACAACTCAAAGCCCTGGTTGAGTTGGTCAGTAGGGCAGCTGGGACCACTCCCCTCAGGTGAAGGGCAAAGCCAGCTCTTGCACATCTGTGGTGAGGGGTGGAGCCAGCTTTCCCAAGTGTGTGTGTGTGGGGCAGCTCTCCTGTGAGGAGTAGGACCAGTGGGGGGCAGGGTCAGCTCTCTGATGGTGGTGGTAGCTCTCTCCTGGCCAGTGAGGGATTGGGCCAGCTCAGTGAGGCTCTTGTACTTCAATGCATGATTCAACACATGGTTTGCATGGACCCTTATGTTAACACTGGCAGTGGATATCAACACAGACCCCAGTTGTAGCAGGACCATGGACCCAGACATGGCCATCAGCAGCAGACTGGGCTGGATGTGACCATGGACCAAGGTGGCAGCATATGCCTCTCAGATTGTCATGGGACAAGCAGCAGCATGGTCCCTGGACTCCAACATGGCCCCAGGTGGTGTGAGAGACCCTGAGCAGTTGCATGCCCGGATGGCAACAGGATCCATAGACCTCAACACAGACCCTGGCTGCAGCTCAGGCTGGAAGTCATCATGGCCTGAGGTGGCAGTGCAGGTCACTCTGCTCTTCATGGTCCCATATAGCAAAATGATCCTCCGGCACCAACATGGTCTCAGGTGTTAGCCCAGCCCCCGGGTATCTGTAATGCTTTGGTGGTAACCTGCATCAAGGAAATCGATGTATATCTTGGCTATGGAGGGCCCCGATGACTCCATGGCTGCAGGTAGCAGTGCAGGCCACTCAGGTCAGCATGGTCTCAGCAGCTGCATGCCATGTCCCTAAGACTCCACCAAGTTTGATTTTTTTTTTTTTACAAATTCTTTCTATTAGTCTTTTGTTAGATATATAATGTATATTTGTTTTCTTTAGGCTTGCCCATCTTCAGACAAAGAAACTATAACAGCTAAAACGCCTCACATATATGGCCCAAGCTGGCCTTGAACTTATAACTATCCTTCTTCTGCCTCTTTGGTATTACAGGCATTAGCCATAATATTTGCTCTGTATCCTGCAAGTTTGCAAAACTAATTGATTAATTTATCAACCCATTTATTTAAGAACTCTAAGAATAAATGAGTTTGCAGGATTAATTAATCATTATTAATTTATTAACTCATTTCTTTATTAATTATAAGAACTCTACTAATAAATGCAGAGCTCATTTATTAATTCTAACTTGCTACATAGCCCAGGTACTCCTAAAACTCATAATCTTCCTGTCTTAGCATCCTGAGTGCTAAAATCATTGGCATATACTGCCATCTCTGACCATAACAAGCTCTTTCTTGGAGAAAAAGTTTCAAATTTCAGTTTAACAACTTTATCATTTTTTTCTTTTCCTTCCTTTTCTTTTTGGTGTGTTTGTGCATATATGTTTATATGTGAGAAACACTCAGTATCTTCCTCAATTGCTCTCCACCTCATTTTTCTAGAGAAGATCTTTTGCTGCCCTTGCAGCTCACCAATTTGGCTTGGTTGGCTGGCCAACAAACCTCAGAGATCCTGCTGCCTCTACCAGTCTGAGGATTATGTGCACATACCACCATGCCTGGCTTTTCAGAAACAAAAACAAACAGCAACAACAACAACAGCAACAAGAAACACGTAAGTTCTGAGGGATTGAATTCCACTCCTCATGCTTAACCTACTGAACCATCTCTCCAGACTGCAGTTGTATTTTATAGGAAAAAAGAAACACTGTAGCTATATTTATAAGGAAAAAGAAACACACCAAGCCAAAGTAAAGAGAAAAGCCAAAGAGGTCAGAGCTAAGAGCCTTAACCGCTTTCAGTTAGCTAGTCTCTCCCTGAAGCAACGACTCCCAGCTCAAAAGGGGGGTTGTCCTTTTATAGAATTCTGTTCTGCCTTCTCATTGGTTGTAAGCCCAACTGCCTAACTGCCTCATCTCTACTTGTTCGCCAGACCCTGGCTATGGCTTGTTAATAGCTCTGACCCCTAGGCAACTTTATTTATTAATATATAACATTTTAATACAAAAGAAAATATCACCACACCAGACCCTAATTATTCTTTTTTTGTTTGTTTGTTTTTTGTTTTTTGAGACAGGGTTTCTCTGTGTAGCTTTGCGCCTTTCCTGGAACTCACTTTGGAGACCAGGCTGGCCTCGAACTCATAGAGATCCGCCTGGCTCTGCCTCCCGAGTGCTGGGATTAAAGGTGTGCGCCACCACCGCCCGGCTCTAATTATTCTTTTTATGCCATGTGTGCTTGGTGTCAAATCTAAGAACTCTTTACCCAACACTGGGCCACAAAATTCTTTTGTTTGGTTTTGTTTTTTTAGACAGCTTCTCTGTGTAGCTATGGAGCCTGTCCTAGAACTCGCTCTGTAGACCAGACTGGCCTTGAATTCACAGAGATCCACCTGCATTTGCCTCCAGACAAAATTATTTTCCTTTAAAAATTTTCTAGTTTACATTTTATATTTTACCCCAGTGCCATTTTCAATTGGTATTTGTATAGGGTGTGAGACTTAGATCTGGTTTCACCTTTTGCTGATGGTAATTAATCACTCCAATGCTACATATTGGAAAGGCTAGCTCTCCTACTTTAAATTAATTCTTCACATATTTCAAAAATCAGATTAGGAAGCTGGGGCTATGGTGTGTGACTATAATCCCAGGTAAGAAGGTGGTTAAGCAGGATTGTGAACTTGAGGACAGCTCTGGGTATATCACAAAATTCCATCTCAAAAAAATATAAGAAGCTGGGCATATTTGGGTGGATTTAGTTCTAGACTCTGCTTTGCTGTTCCATGATGCATCGAGTCATCCACACAGTCTTGATTACTATAGTTGTGTAATACCATGAAATCAGGGCACTGATTTCCTCCAAGGTCATTCTTCTTCAAAATTGTTTTAATTGTTCTAGTTTGTCTTCCTATTTAAAATTATGAGATACTCTCATCTATATACAAAACAGTTTTGCTTAATTTTCATATGGATTATATTGAAGTTATATATAAATTTGGGGAGAAGCTGGTTCTTAATTGTGTTGAATCTTCCAAATCTCTGAATAGAGTACGTCCTTACATTTACTGATAGATTTTTTTTTGAGACAGGTCTCACTGTATATTTCTGAGTAGACAGAACTCACTATATAGCCCAAGCTGGCCTTGAACTTATAGCTTTCCTTCTTTATCTGCCTCTCTATTGCTGGTTTTTCTAGGCATGAGCTGCTATAATATTTGTTCAGTATCCTGAAATTTTGCAGAATTCGTTTATTAATCCTAAGAATTTTTGTAGGTGCCTTAGGATGTTTTTATTTTTAACTAGATTATCATATTGTCCACAAATAATGACAGTTTTGTTTCCCCCATTTTGATCCTATTGCCTTTACTTCCATATCTTGCGTTATGTATGTAGTAGTCTTTTTATTAGTATGATGGGATACCTGAGGTAGGATAACTTTACAGAGAGTAGAAGTTCATTAAAGTCACACTTTTGGAGGCTGAAAGCCCGAAATTAGCTTCTGATTACTGCCTAATGGCAGATGGCATCATCTTAGGAAAGAGTGCCAGAAGGAAACCAGAGAGCTGGAAATTAAGAATTTGATAAAGCAAAGAGAAACAAAGAATCAGAATATTCATAACTTTTCCCTTTAATACCAAAACAAAGAACTCACTGTAAAGAGTTGTCCTCAGACTTCCATAGAGCTCTTTGACATACCACCTGCACTTAAACACATCATACAAACACACGGACAATAATTTAAAACTAATCCAAAATCAGAGAACAAACCAAACAGAAGTGACAGGTTAAAGAAAGGTAAGACCTGTAGCAGGAATCTTAAAGAGTCTTATTAATAAAATCAAACCTGTGGCCAGTTATTGGGGTGAATGCTGGAAGGTCAGAGAAGCAGAACAAGCCACAGCTAACCTCACCTGGCCAACTTCTCAGCTGGTCTTGTTTCCTCAGACTGGAAGCCTGTGTGTCCTCATTCCAATGGCTCTTAGCTGAACTGCTGCTCGAAAGCCTGAAGCTTAACCAGCTAAAAGCTTAACCAGCCAAATGCTTCTAGTTCCTGGTCTTCACACCTTATATACCTTTCTGCTATCTGCCATCACTCCCTGGGACTAAAGGCTCACTTCTTGGGATTAAAGGCATGTGTCACTATACCTGGCTGTTTCCAATGTGGCCTTGAACTCACAGAGATCCAGACAGATTTCTGTCTCTGGAATGCTAGGATTAAAGGCGTGAGTGCCACCATTTTCTAGCCTCTGTATCTTGTGGCTGTTCTGTTCTCTGACCCCAGATAAATTTATTAGGGTACACAATATTTTGGGAAACACAATACCACCACAAAGACCTTAAAGTTTCAGCAGCCTCCTCTCTCACACAGGCTGTCTTCTGCTGGGTGGGATAAGAATGCACTGAGATCAAACCCCCAAGAAAAATATCACGGTCCTTTCCTCTCAACTCTTAAAACACATATGAGGTAATTGCATGGACATCAGCAACCTCATAATTTACAAACTGAGGAGTCTCTGGAGAGAGGGAGCACCTGTCCCCTACAGGTATAAAAGTTATGAATGCATAGCAGAGGTTCCTGGGACCCAGAAAAAAGTGAGAGCTCCTAAAAGGAAGAGAGTTGTGTCAGATAACTGACCTTTGACTGGTCAGGGCTCAGCACCAACCTAAAAGTCAATAAAGGTGAAAAAATCCAAAGTCAATTCTCAGTTGGCATACTCCAGTAGTGGACCTAGAAATAAGCACCTTTAAGATTTAGACATTTAAAACATTTGTTTTTGTCAATTATGTTCCCCCCTTTTCTTTTGGCTATCATTTATACTTGTGTATCATTGATACTTTACAGCATTTTCAAACCCTCTCGTTTTTATTCCTTTCCTTCCATTTACCTAGTTTGGCTCACACATTTGTAATTATGCGCTCCTATCATTGTCTCTTCCTCTTTCCCCTCCTCTTTCTAACACGCTTCCTCCTTTTCCTTCTCCACTTTCTTTTATTCAGCATTGCTTCTTCTTAGGTTCCTCCCACCCTACTCAGTTCATTTAGTTCATTTACTATAACCACATTGACCCACATTCAGTTTTAACTTAATTTCCCCCTTTTGTTTCTTTCTCCATAATTGCCAGATTTCTTGGAATGATTCTCATAGCCTCTTTGACTGAACACATTCTCAGAAACTGTGTTTCAAAGACTGTAATTTCAAGTTTTCATTATATGACATCACTTGCTTATTTATTAAATAATTTTATTAATTCTTTGAGAATTTCATACAGTATATTTTGAACATATTCACCTCCTCAACTTCCCTTTCACTACACTTTTCAGCTCTCCCATCACTTCCCAAACAACCTTGAGATTAGTTTTTTTTGTTCTTTCTCTATTGAGTCCATTCATTTTTAAGATATATTAATTACACATCTTAATGGAATTCACTCTGTATTTCCATACCTTCCTCTAGTCTACACTAATCATGTCATATGGTTCTTTTTCCAACTTAACACCTAATGTGGCACCTTTACTAGATGCTTATAATTTCTGTTCAGTTTTCAGGTAAACTGTTATCACATAAGGGAGAGAACTTAAGGATTTAATTGGACATCTTTGGGAGAGTTGCTTCATTACACTGGTTCTCCCTTTATCTTTAGGATACATTTTTGTATTTTAGGATTATGTTGGGACTGGTGTTTCTGGCTATAGGTTCAGGTCATTTTGAAGCCCCATCTTCTTTCATGCATATCTCTTGCAATTTTGGTGTGTCTTCATATGCCACAAAGGTGATCCAAGTATGACAAGTCATGGGCTGGAATGTCATTCTTTTTTTCTTTAATCACAGTTCATTTGATGTCTTAGTATTTTGTATTTTCAAGAGGATGATGGTATCACTATTATGTAGATTTACCCTTTCTTTTGTGATGGCTTATATACTATTGAGATGAAATATCAGGAGTCAGGTAGCTAAGTAACCAAAATTGTCTTCTGCTAACTTAGTGCTCATTTCTATTGGTATTTGATCACATATACATTTTTATGTATACATATATGTAAAGGAGTTGGTTATATGTATATTCATACACAAATAGACCTTAATACACTCACAAACCAATTTCTTTTGCCTGCAAATAGAGGTAGGTATCTAGAAGTGGCTGTTTTATTTGTTCTATAAATCTACTGAATTATCTACTGAATAATGAGCCTGCAGCAATTCACGCTGTTGATGAGATCCCAAGGGAGCTTTTGGTTCCATTGTTCTCTGCTGTCTTCAAGGGTGGGCATAAGAATATTGTGAAAGCAATAAAGGTTTGGTCCTTTATATGTCTCCACATTGGATCATTAAGTACTCGGGAATCTCAGCAGGAACTCCTGAAAGCCATGGTCGAGAGTCTTCAGTTCCTACCTGTCCAGAACTTGGCTTCTAACTAAGACCCTGTATGCTAGAGACATGGTAAGACACAGGAGGTTATGCCACAGCTTGCTACTCTTCCAAAGGTAGTATGCAAAAAGTGAAACAGTGAAAAAGACTATGGGACTGATGGTCCAGTGCTTGAGGTCACTTTGAGAACAAGTGTCTTACAAGGTTGGATGTGGAATGTAAGCGATTGAGGGCACTGTTGATGAATTCGCATTATGGTGTTATTATTACGTAGAAGAAAGACATGAGCGTTAAGACTGCTGAGGATTGGTGGAGAGTAAAAGAGAAAATAATGTGTGCTGCTTACTGATAATTTTGTTCTGTTGTCCACCGCTGCTTCCTCAGTGGATGGGCGTGAGAAGACACTGACAGCAATGGTAAAGGCTTGGCCCGTTTTTGTCTCCACTCTAGAAAATTAAGCATACAAGAAACATGGTGAACTGAAAGACACGCTTGATGGTCTTCAGGTGTAACTGCCAAGAACTCAGCTTTTCAGTAAGAATGTGTATAATAGGTATATGGCAAGATAGCAAAACATTATCCTGTAGCCTGTTGCAAGAGAGGACTGGATAATCTTTCACAGTTAGTTAATGGTGAATGCTGAAAATCAATGTGAGGTGGTTGGTACATCAGTTGAAATTATCTTTAAAACTCTGATGTCTTACAGAGGGTTTTAATTTTGTAATAGATGTGAGTGAGGTTACTGTTGATAGAGATACATAATGGAGATGTTTCATAGAAGACAGGAATAGCAAGACTTGTGAGCATTAGTTGATCATAGAAAATAGTAAAGGATACAGTATTTGTGTAGGAAAGTCTTGCTGGTAGCTGGTATATAGAATGACAAAAAGAAAAAAAAGATGATTTTGTCACTACATGTTATCAGTGATCCTGCTCGGTTATATTAATGTTTGCTACCTCTTAGTGTTCTGTGTTCTCTTTTCCCTGCAGGAGCCCTAAACTGAGGATCCTAGATTTAAGGCAGAATGTTGGCTGCAAGATCATCTGTCCGGAGAGCAGTACTAAGTCACCTGCCTGTTTTCACTCCTGTGCTTACTTTGAGCACTCTATCTCGAAAATCAAAGGCCAGTGTAGTATGGCAAGTTCAGAACCTGGGTCTCAGTCCTCCAAGCAGGCTATGGAATTATTAGTGAACCTTTCCCTTGATAGAACCTTAAGGGAAACTGAATTTTTGGTTCTGCTTCTGAATAAAGTAGAGCAGAGCTCAGGCTCTTTGCACCTGTGCTGCCGAGATTTGCAAATAGACAAATTGTGTGATTGCAGAAACACCCTACATCATCTGGATATGAAATGTATTGATCACCTGGCAGTTGATCAGGTTTCTCTGAGTGAGGTCACCACCCTTCTGGCTCAGGTAGTACACCTGGACAGACTTTGTATAAAATCACTGTAGATCTTTCAATGGGAAGTCTTTCAAAATTTTATCTCTGAGCTTGGGCGTACGGACCATCTCAATGAGCTCAACTTGTCCTCTTTCTGCCTCACAGATCATCTTGAAAATGTTCTGAGGTAAGGACATACGATAGATACTGAGTTTCCAATAATAGCCTGTTTTTAAGATGAAGGAAATAATTCTTAGATATTCTTAAGCTTCCCATAGCCCTTTCTCTTTCCAACTCAGCATAGGCTATACTGAGAGTTTAAAAACAGCTAGGGAAGGGTATCTTTCTGTAATTGAAGAGAAAAATGGGGTTACAAAAACCTTAGTCAGCTGAGCATGTGCGGGCACTGTGCTCATTCCAGAAGTATAAAGGTGAAAAGAACAATGCAGTCCTCCTCTGGCCATCAAGAGAGAAAGAGGAGGAACTGAGAGAAAGACTTCAGGTTGGGCACAGGTGCACATAGCCATATACCCAAGACAGTAATGTCAGAGCATTAAGAAAATCTCCAAGGTTCAGGCCGTGACTGTAGAGGCTGTCACTTGTGGACTGGCCAAAGGGAGCTTCCAGTTGGTTGCTCCTCTGTCCTATCTCTTCTGAGCAGGTGAACTAGCTCAGTAATTAATAAATAGATAATATTTTCCACCATATTTTTCACACAACTCTATAACAATGTATTGTACACACTGTCAAGGTTAAAATAGTATTTGTCAGGATGGTAAAGTATCATTCATAGACCCACAAATCTACTAAGTACGTGAAAGCTCACATCATTTGCTGCTGATGCAATCCATGTACAAAGTAGTTTGTTTCAGATTCATAGATATAGTTCCCCTCTTCTAGTCCTCATTTTTCAGAAATACTTTTCTGTTTCCTCCCTGCAGAGTCCTACCAGCTAGTTTGGAATTCTTACATCTACCATTCTGTGAACTTTCTTACAACGACTTCAAGTTTCTGTCTGAGTGCCCTCAAGCCAACCACTTAAAGCTCCTGAATATCAGCAACAACCCAATGAACTGGGAAGATAGTGAGCCCCTTTATAACCTCCTGCGGAATAACTCTAGCACCTTGCAACAGCTGGCAATCAATCATTGCCTTCTAACAGACTCTACAATCTCTGTTCTCATCTCCACACTAAGTCGCTGTTCTCAACTCCGAATCCTCAACTTTTCCTCCAATCCAATTACCATGACTATGCTAATGAGAATTCTTGAGCACATAACATCCTTGGTGCAGCTTAAATATGTGTTTTGTCCTATCCGAGATGGCACTTTCAGGACAGTTTAGATCGACAGAAGCTTGCTGATGTGCAGGCACGATTGAAAAGAATGCTACAAGAGGCAGAAAGGAATGACATGCATTGGATCACTTTCTCTGATTAAATTTACAGTCCAATACAGTTTTACCTTGATATGTTCCCTTTAAGTATTAAATGTTTTTTTTTGATCCCATTGACTGACTATATAAGGTTATTATGTTGTAGCAAAATACGGTTAAAAAATATAAATATGTAACTGATTTCTATAGAGAATAACTTAGAAGATGGAGGACTCTGAGAGTGTCTGTGTGTCTCTTGACTATTGTTCTTGATAGTACTTCATCCTACCTACTAAAGTTTTAGGTAGAAGAGTTGGAAAGACTACATCATGAAACACCGTGCCCTTATTCTCACTGAGATTTACTTCTGGGCATTTGACACTAGACATGACACTCTAATCTTTCCTGGATATGTTTTTGGAGGGCAGGTAGTTATTGAAACCAATGCTTTTATTCCCTGAGTTGTATTAAGCTTCTCTATTAAGATGTTTTCAGTTGCTTATAGGAAACCATCTGGATTTAACAGTGATAAAAAGAATCTGTGCCCATTACCCATTGAGTGGCTCAACTTTATTTCATACTCATTTACCAAGGATTGGTTTGCGATATTATTGTAGGCAGCAAGAATGAACAGACAAACAAGACAAGGTCCCTGCCTCAAGCCACTCAGAGGCTGAATGTTTCTGTGGTTTATCTATTCCTCCACCATCCATTAGTGCATAGAAGAAGTTGTTTTACCCTCTTGGACCCCCATTTATCTTCCTCATTCTTGTTACATGTTCTGTTCAATGCAAAGTGGACTCTATGATGTTGAATCTCTTCTCAACAGAATTCATGGATTCAATGTTACCATCTTGGAGGCTTTCTCAAATATCTGCTCGATGTCTGCCTTCTGTCATTGTGCAAAATGCCTGACATAATAGACTAGCAAGGAAGAGAACTTTGTTTCCCTGCTTTAGACGTTTCACCGTGATTGTTTAGTTGCACTGGTTTGGAACTTCAGCAAGGCAGAACATGGTAAAGAGCTTGTGGCAGAGGGAGATCCTTCTGATTCATGAGGCCAGGAAGCAGAGAGAGCAGGAGCCTGAGTCCCTCTACAGCCTTCAGGAGTGGGATTACATTGATATGTATCCTTGAGCTAGCCTGCTCTAAAGTTTCTACCACCTGCCCTGGAAACTGTTCTTGAACTAACCTTTTCAAAATTTTCACCACCTGCCATGGAGCCATCAGCTTGAGACCACCTTTTATGATATTAGTTTGGGAAGGCATGAGTCTGCTTGAATATTCTGCTGTTTCTTTTCTGTTAAAGTTGCCACAGGTGCTATAATACTGTGTAGCAAATATGTGCATGGAGTCCTTTATATTTGATACTCCAAAATGTGGTTACCATACATAGAAAAGCATGTTTGTTCAAGATATAGTATGAAAAAAGCATATAAAACCAATTAATTAGTAATGTATTTATGTTATGAATGTGTTGAAATGGGAATACACTGCATTACGAGGACATAGCAAAAGTGTATAAAATTTGGTTTGTTCCTGTCATGTGCCGAAATGTCAACACCACTGCATTTTAATTACTTACTAAGGAAATGAAACGAAAATAACCATTTATGCAGTTTTTTAAATAAACCTAACTGCATTTCAAAGATCTAACAAGAAAAAGCAAAAACAATAATATGTCTATATTGTTTCAATTTTTTTTCGAGACAGAGTTTCTCTGTGTAGTTTTGGTGCCTGTCCTGGATCTCACTCTGTAGACCAGGCTGGCCTCGAACTCACAGAGATCCGCCTGCCTCTGCCTCCCGAGTGCTGGGATTAAAGGTGTGCACCACCACCACCACCACCACCACCACCACCACCACCACCACCACCACTGCCTGGTTTGTTTCAATTTTTAAATTATAATATACTGGATTTCAGATCAACCAAGCAAAAATATAGTTAAAAGTTACAGAATTTTGTTCATAGTTCTCACATATTGAGATATTGAACTATATATATATTTTAGAGATATAAAACATGAAAATTTACAAAACCAAAGTTTGCTTGTATGATTGCATTTATATGATAAAAGATTATCAAAGTCAAGAAGATATGTAAAAACAACATTCACAGTTGTGGTATATTACTTCTTAACAGCATTTAAAAGACTTTGAAGCAAGAATGGAGAATTAATGTCATTCATATTTGTCATATTGCTTATACTATGGTATGTTAATGCACAGAATTTAACAGACTGATTAAAATGTCAATGATGTAACCAGCAAATGATTTATATTGCTTCCTTGTTAACATTACATTATATTTGACATTTTACATTAAATAAAATATTATTAAAATTTAATTTCCATGAGTTTCATTTAACTTTTTCTTTTGGTTTTTCCTGTTTTCAATTTGACTCTATGTATTTTCTGGGTATATATGTGTTGTTTGCTCTCAATTGTTTGCTTTCATCTGATTTAAAAAATATGCTCAAGGATAATTAAAACTAATTTTTAAGAATATTCCACCTGAAGAATTAACTGCCAATCTACAACCAAGGTTCTGTATTGCTATGTTAGAGAAACACAGATTGATATAAATCCTGGAGTATTTTTCCCACAAGAGGCTTGGTTGTTTTATATATATACACATTATATATTATAATATACATGAGTATATATATTATACACACACATACACACATATTAGACTTGTGAGGGCTCAGAGATCACCTTAAAGTCTATTCATCAATCACTCTCCACCTTAATGCTTGAAACGGGTTGTTCACTGAATCTGGAGCATACCAGTCGGCTAGACTGGTTGGACCTCAAGGCTCCTATTTGTTCCATTTTGTGACCGGAAATTCATCAGAGCTATCTGTGTGGCCACAGGTTTAAGGGTTTCCATAGGAGTCATAAGTGTTCAACAGTGTGTATGCAACTGAAGACAATGATCCCCCTTCTCTCAAAGTCTATCAATGGCCTATGGTTCAGTAATAGAGGGTAGGGCTCCTTGAACTCATCCACTTTCCTTGACTGATTGATGACAGGGCTGCATTTGTGTGGTCTCAGTGCAGGAAACTATGGTTGCAATGAGGTAGCGATTACAATGGCATTCCCTAACTTTTTGTTTTACAGAAATTATTTATTTTAATTTTCCCCCTTTAATTGAAAATATATTTTTTCTCACATAATATATCCTGATCATGGTTTCCCCTCCCTCTACTCCTCCCAGTTCCTCCCCACTTCTCCTCCCATCCAAATCCACTCCCTTTTTGTCTCTCATTAGAAAACAAACAGGCTTATAAGAGATAATAATAAAATAAAATAAGATATAGCAAAAACTAACATTGGAATTGGACAAAGCAAGCAAACAGAAGGAAAATAGATCAAGAAAAGGCAAAAGGATCAGAGACCCACTTGTTCACACACCCAGGAATCCCATAAAAGCACTAAACTGGAAGCCATAATACATATGCAGAGGACCAGGTGCAGATCTTTGTGAGCCTTGTGCATACTACCTCAGTGTCTGTGAGTTCATATGTGCATCAATACTGCTGATTTTGAGGGCCTTGTTTTCTTATGTCCTCCATCCCCTCTGGTTCTTATACTCTTTCTGCCTCCTCTTTCACAGGGTTGTCTGAGCCCTGATGGGAAGAATTTGATGGAGATATCCTATTTAGAATCAAGTGTTCTAAGGTCTTTAATTCTGTGTAATGTCTGGCTACGGGTCTCTGTATCTGTTCCTGTCTGCTGCAAGAAGCTTCTCTGATGATGGCTGAGCAAGGCACTAACCTATATAGACAGAAGAATGTCATTAGGAGTCATTATAGTGCTATGTTTTGTCTTTCTTTTTAGACCAGTAGTATTTGGTTTTACCGCAGATCTCTGAGCTATCTCGTCTTTGGCTCTTCATCACCCAAGCAGTGTCCAGTATGGGTTCCATCTTGTGGATATTGGTTGGTTACTCCCACAAGCTTTGTGCCACTGTTGCCCTAGCATATTTCGCAGGAGATCATTATTTAGTGTCTTTAAATCCTTGTACGCTGTAACCTCCCTGTGGGTCTGTGCATTTAAAAACATAGATGGATTGACTCACCTCTGCCAATGGGAGGCTGAAAAATGCATCTTTCAGGCCCAAAACAGTGTATATATTTCTCTAGAGGAATCAGACTCATGAGAATCAGAGTTCCCACCAGGAGAGGTGTTTTCCAGGGTGACTGGCAGGGCACCAGGATGCCTGTCTCTCCAACCTGGCAGTATGGACTGCAATTTCCCTTTTTGTTTCCGGGATCACTGGACATTGCTTAATTTGAATGGGAGTAGCTGAACTGGTTAGTTGAACAATTATAGGAATTTGGTGTTGAGCCAGTCCTGGGAGGTTGGTTTCTGCCCATACCCCCTGGAATCTTTGTTGTCAATCTGAGAGGTAGTCCAGCTGTATCTTTTGATTAAGGACAGGACTTTCAGCTATGAGATATTCTTCTGACTCAGGGCAAGACACCAAAATTTTGCTGAGTGTCTGTAAGTCTAACTGCATCTCATCATCAGAAGGTGATGATAGCTTTCAGTTTAAGCAAAAGGTCTTGTCCCAATCAATGCTCTGTTGTTAAACACCTTTTGACCCACCTCCAACAGCTGGGACCTACTTGTATCTTTAAAATCTTCTAACTTTTAAAACTTCTCCCTAATATCTGGAGCCATCTGGGTGACAAAGGAAATCTTTTTAGCAGCTGTCTTTAATCCTTCTGAGAAGGACCTAGTAAAGATTGTTTAAAGTCTTTTTGGTCAGTGTTGGACAGAAGGAAATTCATTCTATCCAGGCTGCACTGTCTGTCTGCCATTCACCTGCCCAGCCCAGCCCAGCGGCAGTTTCTCTCCTTTTTTTCAGAGAATGATGCGTCTTGATTTTTTCAGTTGTATGGATCGTTGGTTGAAAAGTAGGCATAAATCATGAAAGAGGAATGAGTAAAACTTCTTTTCCTTCCAGGCACAGCCCAGGAACTTTCCCCTTCCTTGGGGCTGCTTGGAACAAGCCAGGGAAATGTACACCTTGGGGAACTATGTTCCCCTCCCTGTGTGCAGTTTGCTTAGAGATCATAAGGCCCTGAATGAGAGGCTTGGCTCCTCCCCAGCTCCACACAGGGACCTGGACCATGAGTGGGAGTCAAGACACAAAACAACCAAGAGCTCCAGAGTCAGACAGCTGGAGTTTTTTGTTGTTGTATTGGTTGGGGTCTGGGTTTGGTTTCTCTGGGTAACCTGGCAGAACCAAAAGGATTCAGGTTCCCAACAGGAGGGGCACAGGTCTGAAGCTGAGGGTAGGGGGTGTGTCTTCCACCAGAGAAAGCCATTGGTCACTACAGGGAAACAGAACTGACAGAAATACATAGAAAGACACACAATAAAGACAACCAGGGGTGCCCACTACACATTCATACACCTGAAACAGACAGGATAAATCTTGTGATGTTTCAAATGGATCCTGGTGACTGAATCAGCGGCTGTATCTGACCTCTCCTATGTGTCCAAACAGAAGGTGCCTTAATCAGACTTACCTCCAGAGGTGACAGACCAGGTGACTTTTGTAAGGTCTGGGGCCCTGTTATAATAATTACAAATAAGTAAGTAAATAAATGAAATAATTAAAAACATTTTACAAAATACATTATTTACCAGTTATGATGGTTGAATAAGAATGGCTCCTATAAGCTCATGTATTTGAATGCTTGGTTATCAGGGAGTGGCACTACTTGAATGGGATTAGGAGTTATGGCCTTGTTGGAGTCGGTATGGCCTTGTTGGAGGAAGTGTGTCAATGGGGGTGAACTTTGGGCTTTCAAAAGCCCAAGCCAATCCCAATGTCTCTCCTTGCTGCCTGAGGATCCAGATGTAGAACTCCCAGCTACTTCTCCAGCAGCATGTCTGCCTGCACACAGTCAATGCTCCCCATCACAATGACAATGGACTGTACTTCTGAAACTGTAACCAATTAAAATGCTTTATTAGAGCTGCCATGGTCATGCTGTCTCTTCACACAGTAGAACACTAAGATACCAATTAAAATTATTTCAAGATGGCTATGAACTACTATTCATGGTCAACTCAGTGAAGGCACTATGGCTTCCTTCAACCTTCTCTTCCCCACCTGTTCTGGATAAAGCTAGCTGATAATGTTGTGTGAACATTCAAGTAGCCCTTAGAGAGAACTACATGGCAAGGAATTGAGGCCAGAGTTCTTGTCTGAACATTATTTCTGTTAACTATAATTAACCAAATGATGTTTTGTACTACTGCATACCTAGGGGGTCCTTTGCTTGCAAAATTTAGTAGTTTTCCAGCCTGCTCGTCTCTCCTGAGTCTTAATCTCTTATCTATAACTCTGCATAGAAAATGTGATTGTAATCCCATTCAGGTTATGATCATTATGAAATGTGTGATAGCCAGTTCTCTTCAACAGGTACCTGGATCCCTGTCGGTGAAACACCTTCAATAAGCACAAACTTCCTTGGCTCCTTTGTGTACTTTTGAAACTGACTGCTGACAGGAATTCTAATGTAGGTGAATGCACAGTAGAGTCAGCCTGCAAATAACGAGATACAAACATAGCTATTACCGACTCGAAAGTTCACTGGGACCTTGGGAATGGACTGAGTTCCAAACTCCTAAAAGACTTTTGGCATTTTTGAAGATGGAAGATCTATCAGAAAGCAACATATAAATATCTTGGGATATCTTAGGTGTTGGTAACTGTGTGGGATCCTTCCCATTACATTCCTTATCAGTATAGTGGGGGCAAATTTAACCTCAAATTTTTAGTTACAGAGTCAGTGGATACAGAAATATCAGTCATAATAAGAAGATTCCATAGGGTTCTGTCATGAGCTCATCCTCATCCTCTCCCTGCGGCTCCATATGTACTATATTCCTGAGTAGATACAGTAACTTGAAATTTTATTCAATTTTCACACACCTTAAAACTTAGTGAATTTGCCGGGCGTTGGTGGCGCACGCCTTTAATCCCAGCACTCGGGAGGCAGAGGCAGGCGGATCTCTGTGAGTTCGAGGCCAGCTTGGGCTACCAAGTGAGCTCCAGGAAAGGCGCAAAGCTACACAGAGAAACCCTGTCTCGAAAAACAAACAAAAAAACAAACAAACAAACAAAAAAACTTAGTGAATTCTATCATGTGAAACTTAAAAGATATGAAAATTTGCTCCTGGTCCCCTACCTACCACCCCACACAATATGCCAATCTGGGACTGCTTGGAGTCTGAACACAGAGTTTGAATCAGGACTTTGGGTTGGAACTCCCAAGACCAGTTCACCTGCCCCTGTCATCCACCCCATCTACCACAGGGTCTCAAAAATAGAGCTAGATCAGGAATCCTACTTCAAGACCCCTCAACCACATTGACCTGCCCAACTCTCACCCAACTACCATTGATAGGCCCTGGGACTACAGGGAGCCTGGCCCAGAACTATAGAGACCTTTGAGCCAAGTCCCCTCTTCCCTACTTGGTTACCTGTCAGCCACCTCATTCACCTCACCAAGCTGAGATAGGACAGTTTGGAGTCAGACCCAGAATCTGAACTAAAACTTCAGGCTGATCTGGGACAGCTTGAAGTACAAACATAGAATTCAAAGTGGAACTCCAGGAAGAAACCTCCAGATCCAGCTTACCAGTATACCTGACTCTCAGCAGTATCTGGGCCTTGGGACTACATGGAGCCCAACCCAGAACCTCAGTTTGAGACACTCAATGCCACTCCTCTCTCTATTCTCCTGCTTACTTATTAGGTTGAATGAGAAATGTCCTCCATACTCTCAAACACTTGGTCCCAAGTTGGTGATAATGTTTTTATCTTAGTGGGTATAGCCTCATTGGAGGAGTTACTGGAGTCAGGCTTTATGAGTTTAAGGATTTGCACTACTTAGAGTTCACTCTGTTTCATGTTTGCAGTTAAAGATGTGAACTCTCAGCTCCCACCTCCAGATGCCATGCCTCCACTCTGCCATCATGGACTCTTGTCCCTCTGGAACCATAAGCCCAAATAAAGTTTTTATAAGTTGTATTGTCATAGTGTTTTATCATAGCAATAGAAAAGTAAGTAATACACAGACCTATGCAGCACACAAAGCTGGAATCACTTGTCGCTTGACACTAGAATCCCAGAGAAGCCCAAGAATGAAAACTAAGGATCATTCAGCTGGTCCACAACCTGACAAGTGGAGTAACAACAAATATCCAAACACACTCAACAAAGATGAAACTAGACATACAGACCAAGAAATACCATAAACATCCTAACTCTAGATGTCCAGATTCCATTGCAAAACACAAACTATATAAACAGCCAAGGCAATATGCATTTTCTAGACACCAGCACTTCCTAATATAATATTCCCTGAAAAAAGCAACTTAGCTGGTACATAAGAATTTCAAAACAGCAATTGTCAGCATGTTCAAGGAACTCAAAGAGGTTATGAAAAAAATGCCTGAATGAAGAACATGAAAATACAAATAAACACTTTAATAAGATAATGAAAAAATTCAACATGAAAAAATTTAATAAAGAGATAGAAACTTAGAAGAAAGCCCAAACTGAAATAAAACTCAAAAATTTAGGAAGTCAAGCAAAAAGTCCAGAAAGCCTAACCAACAGATTGGATGAAGTGGAAAGGAAAATATATCAGATCTCAAGACAGGGTAGAAAAAAATCATTATTTGATCAAAGAAAAATGTTTTTAAAACAAACAAAAAAGTAAGAACAAAACGATCAGAAAATCCGGGACACTGTGAAAAGACAATACCTCTGAATAGTATTATAAAGGAAGGAGAAGAAACCATGGTCAAGACACAGAAAATATTTTCAACAAAAGCATAGAGTGAAATTTCTCAAATCTAAACAAAGATGTGATCTCTGGACTGTTTAAAAGTCTAAAGTCCAAAGTTTCTTCTGAGACTCAAGGCAATCTCTTAAATGTAATTTCCTATAAAAACAAAACAAATTACATACTTCCAACATAGAATAACAGAATATCTATTACTATTCCAAAAGGGAGGAATAGGGCCATAGTGAGGAAATGCTGAACCAAAGCAAGACCAAAACTCAGCAAGACAAACTCCAAAGCCTGTAATATCATATCTGATGTTAAAGTACTTAGATGCTTCCACACTTTCAGCTTTTCTAACCACTAAACACTTCTCTCTCTTGGGCTGGATCCATTCCAGCTTCCCCTGGCAGAAATCTCATTGCTCTGGAATCAGCAACATTTTTGGGTCTCAAACACAACACAGCCTTTACTTCACAGCTTCACATAATGGTCTCTTCAGGTCTCCATTCAAGGACGCCCCTGCCATGTATCTGGCCTCAGCAGCTTTCTTTAACTTCAGAGGAAGAGTCTACAATCCTTTACTCCTGTATCCTTCACGATGCTAAAGGTAGAACCACATGACCAATGTTGCCAAGTTCTAGGGCCTGCTTTGGATGGAAAAGGGCCTGTTCCTTGAATTACATTTGTATAAGCTTTGATTTATTGATTCTGTCCTCTGTTGAATTAAGTTTTCATTTGATTTTGGAGGAGAAGATTCCTTTGACATTTCTTTTTTACAAGTTGGAAGCTTAGTTGGGTGGGGGCAACACTTCCTTTATTTCATTTCATATCAGATCTTTATTAAAACTTTTCACCTCTTTGAGCACAAGACTTGGCTCCAACATTGAATTCCCTGGTGTTCTTTTTATCCACAGTTGTACATTTTATATTTCTTTCTGCCTTGCTTGTTCTTTTTCATTGTAAATCTGCATAAGAGCAATCACTAATAACCTCATGATAGTCAATATGAGGCCTTCTGAATATTTCCTCTGCCTCCATAATTAGTTCAGAAACTTCAATTTTTAGCTTCGGGGAGACTCTAAGAAAAAGGCCAGGGAAAGCAAGCAAACAACAACAAAACCCAGCCACATTCTTAGCCAAAACATCACAAGAATGGCCTCTAACTCAGTTGCTAATATTATTGTCTCTTCTTGAGCTGAGCCTCCACAGTCCACAGTGCTCTCAGCACTTTTTTCTTTCTTTTATGGGACATAGACAATAAAGGATATAATAGGGTATGAATAAACTGTGTTGTATTCACTTGGATAATAATGTGAAAAAAAATTGAGAAGAATAAAATCAGTATTGTAGGATAAAAATTGCATATTAAATATTTAGGGACTGTTTCATTGCTGTGAATAGACACCATGATCATCACAACTCTTTTTTTAAGGAATATTTTTTCTTTATTAAGAAATTTTTTATTCATTTTACATATCAACCACAGATCCCCCTCTCTTCCCTCCTCTGGCTCCCCGCTAATCCATCCCCATTCCCTCCTCTGAAAAGGTAAGGCCTCCCATGGGGAGTCAGCAAAGCCTGGTACATTCAGTTGAGGCAGGTCCAAGCCCTTCCCCCTGTATCAAGGATGTACAAGGTGTCCTGCCACAGGAAATGGGCTCCAAAAAGCCGGCCCATGCACCAGGCATATATCTGGATTCAAACTTTCACTATTTGTAGATGATATGATTGTATACATAAGTGACCCCAAAAATTCTTGCAGGGAACTCTTACAGCTGATAAACACTCTCAGTAATGTGGTGGGATACAAAATTAACTCGAAAAAAAAATTAGTAGCCTTCCTGTATACAAATGGCTGAGAAAGAAATCAGAGAAACATCACCCTTTACAATAGCCACACATGATATAAAATATCTCGGGGTAACTCTAACCAAACAAGTAAAAGATCCATATGACAAAAACTTTAAGTCTCTGAAGAAAGAAATTGAAGAAGATGTCAGAAAATAGAAAGATCTTCCATGCTCATTAACGTAGTAAAAATGGTAATCTTCCCAAAAGCAATCTACAGATTCAATGCAGTGCCCATGAAAATCCCAACAAAATTCTTCACAGACCTTGAAAGAACAATATTCAACTTCATATGGAAAAACCAAAAATATAGGATAGCTAAAAGAATCTTGTACAATAAAGGAACTTCCAGAGTTATCATCATCCCTGACTTCAAGCTCTACTATTGAGCTATAGTAATAAAAAGAGCTTGGTATTGGCATAAAAACAGACATATGGACCAATGGAATTGAATTGAAGACCCTCACATTAACCCCCACACCTATGAACATCTGATTTTTGACAAAGAAGCCAAAATTGTACAGTGGAAAAAGAAAGCATCTTCAACAAATGTTGTTGGCATAACTGTTTGTCAACATGTATAAGAATGCAAATATATCCATATCTATCACCCTGCACAAAACTCAAGTCCAAGTGGATCCAAGACCTCAACATAAATCCAGTTACACTGAACCTGATAGAAGAGAAAGTGGCAAGTAGCCTCAAACACATTGGTACAGGAGACCACTTCCTGAATATAACACCAGTAGCACAGACACTGAGAGCAACAAATAATAATTGGGACCTCCTGAAACTGAAAAGCTTCTATAAGGCAAAGGACACTGTCAATAAGACAAAACAGCAGCCTACACACTGAGAAAAGATCTTCACCATCCCCACATCTGACAGAGGGCTGGTCTCAAAAATATATAAAGAACTCAAAAAACTAGACATCAAAATGCCAAACAATCCAATTAAAAAACGGGGTACAGATCTAAACAGAGAATTCTCAACAGAAGAATCTCAAATGACCAAAATACACTTAAAGCATTGTTCAATACCCTTAGTCATCAGGGAAATGCAAATCAAAATGACTCTGAGATACCACCTTACACCTGTCAGAATGGCTATGATCAGGAACACTGATGACAGCTTATGTTGGAGAGGATGTGAAGCAAGGGAAACACTCCTCCACTGTAGGTGGGAGTGCAAACTTGTACAGCCTCTTTGGAAATCAATATGGTGGTTTCTCAGAAAAATGGGAATCAATCTACCTCAAGACCCAGCTATACCAATCTTGGGCATGTACCCAAAGGATGCTCAATCATATCACAAGGATACTTGATCAACTATGTTAATAGCAGCATTATTTGTAATAGCCAGAACCTGGAAGCAACATAGATGACCTTCAACCGAAGAATGGATAAGAAAAATCTGGTACATTTACACAATGGAGTATTACTAAGCTGTGAAAACAATGACCTCATGAAATTTGCAGGCAAATGGATATAACCAGAAAGAAATCATTCTGAATAAGGTAACTCAGACCCAGAAATACAAACATAGTATGTATTCACTCATAAGTGGATACTAGATATAAAGCAAAGGATAATCAGACTACAATCCACAGCTTCAGAGAAGCTAGCTAACAAGGAGGACCCCAACAGGGATGTATGGATCACAAACATGGTATTTACTCACCAGTAAGTAGATTTTAGAAGTAAAGTACAGGATAACCAACCTACAATCCATAGCCCCAGAGAGGCTAGATAACAGAGAGGTCCCAAAAAGAGATGCATGGATTTCCCTGAGAAGGGGAAATAGAAGAAATCTCCTGGGTAAACTGGGGGTGAGGGTGGAGAAGATACGGGAACAGGAACTTGAGGGATCAGGTTGGGTGGGCTGGGCGTAGGAGGTGGGTTGGGGGGGCACGGAGGGGTGGGAATAAGGAAAGAGATGTCTTGATGTGGGGACCATTTCGGGGTTAGGGAGAAACCTGGTGCTAGGGAAACTTCCAGGAACCCATAAGGATGATCCCAGCCAATACGCCTAGCAATAGTGAAGAGGGTGCCTGAACTGGCCATCTACTGTAATAAGATTGGTGACTACCTGTAGCATGAGTCTTAGAGAGTCTTATTAATAAAATCAAACTTGAGCCAGGTATTGGGGTAAATGCTGGAAGGTCAGAGAGACAGAATAAGCCACAACTGTCTCACCTCGCTGAATCCTCAGCTGGTCTTGTTTCCTCAGACTGCATGCCCCGAGCCCTCATCCAGAATGGGTCTCAGCTGAACTGCTGCTAGAAGCCTGAATGCTTCTCCAGGCCAAATGCTTCTCCAGGGCAAATGCCTCTAGTTTCTGGTCCTCACGCCTTATATACCTTTCTGCTTTCTACCACCACTCCCTGGGATTAAAGGTGTGCTTTCTGGGATTAAAGGCGTGGGTCACCACGCCTGGCCGTTTCCCATGTGGCCTTGAACTCACAGAGATCCAGAGGGATTTCTGTCTCTGGAATGCTAGGATTAAGGGCGTATGCTACCACTGCCTAACCTCTATGTTTAATATTGTGGCTGTCCTGTTCTCTGACCCCAGATAAGTTTATTAGCATGCACAATATTTTGGGGAACACAATACCCCCACATTTCCTCTCTTTTTGTCTAAAATTAAAAAAGCTTATAACTAATACAAGAAAAACTACCCAGTAAATATATACAATACATATAAGTCAAGATTACATTAACAATGTCTAGTCCATTAACATTTGACAGATCCAGACAAAAATCTCCAATATATATATTAACAATGTCCAGTCCAGTAACATTTGACAAATTCAGACAAAAAATTTTCATTACTTATCTTATTGAAAACAAATAGTTCCTTTTTAAAAGTAGATTCCATAATCTCCATTTTTATCTTATCATATCCATATTCTCTTTTTTCTTTTCATAATACATTCAGTAGTCTACCTTTTGTCATTTTTATATCTTCCCCATTTTCTTTTCAGTGTAGATTCAGTGATCTACCTATTTATCCTATTATTTTTTTTTAATCTTTTTTTTCCAGAGTAGATTCAATGATCTATCTCATATCTTATTCTCTTTTCCTTTTTTCTTTCTAGGGGTGAAGATATCTTTAGGGAATCTTGAAAAGAAAATTTTTGGGTTAATTGTCAAGTCCTGTATCATTTGTCCAGTCTCTGCATAAATCATTTGTCCAGTCTCTGCATAATAAGAAATTTCAGGGCTTGTCACAAGTTCTTGCTCGAGTAGTCTGTCAGGCTGGATCATCTCAGCTAGTCATCTCAAAATTGTCCTAAACAGTTTGTACTCCAAAGTCGATCTTTCCTTGGTGTTAATCAGCTTAATAGCTTTACCACAGTCCATGTAGAATCATCATTGGGGAATCCTGTCATCTTTTTGAAGATTTCAAAGTCCCTGTTAGGCGTGGTCATGGTTCACTGCAGATTCTTTTTTTTTTTTTTTTTTTTTTTTTGTGCCTCCTCTGTGGTTTGGAGTAATCACAGTCTGATAAATGTCTGTCTCTTGGAACCACGAATGTTCTTCCCCTAGAAGAGAAAATCTTCACAGCAATTTCTCCCCACCATTTGTCTTGCCAAACTTTTTCAAACTGACCTTTGCCGATGCTTTCTTGTAACACGATGGTCCTGGCAATTCTTCTCTGAACAAGCAGCGGTAAACTCTTCGTCCCAGGTAGCAACATCACCACAGTCACCAACATGATGAGAAGCAGCCAGCAACGTGGAGCAGCAGCCGCTGCCTCCATGGTCCCACCGCCACTGTTTATGGCCAGGTCCCAGGCAGAAACTTCTCCTTAGCAAGCCTCCTAGGCCGGCCTCAAACTCGGGATCCTCCTGCCTCTGCCTCCTTCAGCAAATCCTACCAGCGTGGGCCACCACTACCGGCCGAGTGTAGCTCGGGCCTGAGCTGGGGCTCACAAGGCCACAGCTTTTTCATGAATTCATAGCACAAACGTTGGGCGCCAAATGTAGCATGAGTCTTAGAGAGTCTTATTAATAAAATCAAACTTGAGCCAGGTATTGGGGTAAATGCTGGAAGGTCAGAGAGACAGAATAAGCCACAGCTATCTCACCTCGCTGAATCCTCAGCTGGTCTTGTTTCCTCAGACTGGATGCCCTGAGCCCTCATCCAGAATGGGTCTCAGCTGAACTGCTGCTAGAAGCCT